>OX457029.1:8731963-8895420 GCA_949752745.1 Protula sp. h YS-2021 | reverse complement strand
TCAGCCTGATACCGCGATTATAAGCATTTTACGCTCGAAATCCTGGCCTGTCATCTGTCCGTTCTATGCAGTGACTATCCGCAGCCCTACGTCGTTCACAATCCCGCATCTACAGGTCAACTCTTGTCATTCGTTCTCATTCGTTGATGTTCTTACGAATAAGCCCCCCCCCCCCTCCTTTTGGTCAAACTCCTACGACACGTCACTGCCAGTGAGCGTTGCCAAATCGAACGTACATACATCACACGCCGTGTTAACGTAACATGGGAAGGGGTGAGGGGATGAGGCCGTTGTTGACTAACAGCCAACCTCTACGTCCGTTCCATCTGTTGTGTATAAACACCTTTTTACTCCACAGATCCACAGCGGATTCCGCGAAAATAGTACCCATAAAAGTGAGGAACTACTTGTTAAAATATCCATCCGCTCTGTCTTTAAACAGAACTGACAGATCCCCCTGAGGTCATCTGTTTTATAACAACGGGGATGAGACGGGAGGGGTGCGGGAAGCTAACCGCTTCATGCTTCGTTTAACGTACATTCCAGTACGGAATAATCGGGTTACACATTAAACCAGAGACCCAACCCCTCTGTTCCTGCATCACGCCCAACTTATAAGATTAAAATATGTCAGAAGTTTTTTTTTTCCAATACAATTACATTACTTTACATCAAATGTCTGGAATTTCATGCATTTTAATCTTCACAAAACACGTTTGATATTCGGGGGGGGGGGGGCAGACATCACGACTTTTGTTGGCGCCGAACTGGGGGACCGTTCTAGAAATGGCTCATACATTTTTTGTGGGTGAGGGGGGGGGGGGGGGCGGCACTGAACCGGCACAGAACTGATGCGGTTTTTTTTTTTTAAACACAACAGTCATTTCAGTTTGAACCTCAGACAAATGTTTATCTTCACGATTATTGTTCTAATAAAAACATTATTTTTTTCTATGTTTATTTTTTTTCTTACTGTCTTGGTAAAATCATTCTTTGTTAAAAGAAATCTAAGCAATTTCAAATATTGATGGAGAATCAAGGAATTCTGACTTTCAGCTAACGTATACCAATGCTTCTAAAGCATACCCTTCTCCCCAATGCATCAGACTGGCTCAGTTTTCGGGACGTTTTCAAGATTTTTCCCAGACATTTTCCCAACCGAGCAGCAAAAACTGATACCCAACCACTCCACCCTTCCTCCTGCCTCCAACCCCCCTTTACCCCTCAAAGTTTTTCTCATAAAACATAGTAACCAATGTGATATTCATGCCCGGTGCCAAGAAAAAAAGTCCGACCACAGTCAAGTCCCCCTAATCCTTAAATGCAAACGCCAGAGCGCGTAATTAAAGTAAAACAACGAGAAGAAAGCGCCAATCATGACGTCACCACTTCAACAGGGGGGGGGGGTGGGGGGGGAGGGGGTGTTCGTACACTACGACGAGACAATAATTATTAATTGGCAAATCAACGAGATAGGTGCGCCGGGTTTAAATCTGTCATCGTTTGTGCGTCAAAAAAGGGTTAGTCACATGCAGAAGTCCATTAAATTTTGTCTTACTATTATTGTTTTCAATTAAAATGCCATCGACTTTCAGGTTTGCAACAATACTGCGACGACACTGTTTACACAAGGCGTTTACATCCAGGGCAGACCAGGCCAGTGAGTGCCTTAGCCACTGGTGACATCACAGCTCCCACCCCCACCCCCACCCCCCACCACAACCTCACAAACGAAAACAAAACATCTCAATCTTTTAAGGTCTGAGTACATGGAGCCTGACCGACGCTACGAGTAATCATATCCCTTCACTGCGCATACCAGGCGAGGAAATCTATCACGCATGCAAGCCCCAACCCCCCTCCCCCCCCCCCCCCACCTCCCAAACTAAAACAGCACTTTCGTTTTTTGTTTTTGTTTTTTTTTTTCTGTCATACCGTAGTTCAAAGAATGATGTCATGGTAAACACATGTGTCGCTTTAAAGGATATTCAAATACGCACGTCACACTTGTTGCCAAGCAACGAATCACGTGATACGGAAACTTCAATGACGTAGCCTACCTATGTACACATTTTTTTTTCAATGTACATTCCTCAAGGAAATTCTGCAGAAACAAAAAAAACAAAAGTAGAGATTCTAGAAAAATAAAAAGCGATTAGGTATTCGAAACAAAGTGTGACATTCGGATGGTGCCGCTGAAAACAGACTGGGCGATAATTACAATAATGACTCGACAAAAAAGGTTTTCACGGCTCACAAACTTTTCAAGATTCAAAGTCTATTCACATTGCTTAAGCCAAAAGTCTTAAGGCAAAAACTCATCAGGACAAATTTTGCTTAAGGAATTGTCTTTAAGACAAGCACCTTCGTCTAAGTAAGCGTACATCTTACGTCACTACGTTAGCAACTACGAAAACGGACGCATATTGTTTTTATTCTGATCGTTATTTTGTCCCCACTTCTCAATCGCATTTTTGTAATCGAACACAAAAAAATACGGATGTCTCTTTGAATTTACTTCTTACTGCAAAAGAAAGACTGGCATCTGATAAGTAACTTTTCTCCCGCCTTGAGGACAAAAGGTGTTTTCCTTAAAGGCTTAAGTGCAAAGAGGTAAGGAAGGAGTTGTGCTTTTTGTACGACGACTTGGGGAATGTGAACAGACCTTCAGCAAGCATGAGAATCTATAAGACTTAGAATTCCACCTCTGAATTTATACGTAGCCTCATAAAAAGAATGCTTACAAAAAAAAAAAAAAAGGAAAGAACAATCCGTTTCTGGTCACTGTCCCTCCGCCAACAAAGTTCTGTTTATGTGCACGAAAATGTACGGTTCTTTATGAGAAACCACACAGAAAAAAGTGCAGATAATTCGCTGTACAAGTTATTCAGTGTGAAGTGCCCAGGAGACCCTGAAACAGCCGTGAAATAGCCAGGCGACCCTGCAATAGCCAAGCGACCGTGAAATAGCCAGGCGACCGTGAAATAGCCAGGCGACCCTGAAATAGCCAGGCGACTCTGAAATGGGCAGCTGCTGCCATCAAGCCCACGGTTGCCTTATTGAAAAAGGTGTCCAAATATTACATAGAGCTGTCTGATTTCCAGAAAAAACACACACACAAATAATCCGTTGCTATGGAAATATGAAGTGGATGCGCTATCACCATGTTGACTAGACAATCCGCTCCGGACAGTTGTTTGTGCCTGATTTAGTGTCTGATTTTATAGCTACTTTCTCGTTTTTGATCGGTTGGTCCAACACGGTCTTGTGACTGCTCCCTGCGTGACAAATAAAAACAACAACAATTGTCACATGACCTGGCAGCAAATACTCTGATGTGATTGGTTGATTCCCAAGTTAGTGACTTTTTTTTTCAATGTTGACTGGAACGCAAAAATGGATACATATTGCTGTTATGTTTAATTAAAACGATAGTTAAGTATGTAACAAAGCCAATAATGACATACTTTGGATTAACATGAAGATATTGTTGACAATTAGGAAAATGTTGACTTAAAAGGCTAAAACTGAACTGAAGGTCAACATTTTCTTACTGGTCAATAATACTTCATGTTGACTCGTAATAACTCCAAATCTGCTCATCATGCAAAAAAAAAACTATATGACTTAAAGAATTAACGTTTATCCATTCTCTTCACCAAACACCTGTTTGTGCTTGTACTTACGTCAGCACATATTTGAAGTTGCACATCAGCGTAGCTTAGGCAATAATGTTTATTTATTTCTATACTTGACTGCCAATAACTGGTTGCGTCATGGCTGCCTGATATCGGATACAATCACCCCCTCCCTCCCCACCCCCCCACCCCCCCACACATGACTAGAAACTGCCGCTGCGACATGACATTGATAAATCCCCATGGCTATTCGACACGTGACGTAACAATCGCGGCGGGTTACCTAGCAACACAAGTGAGGTTCCTATGGAGATGCCGGTGACGCCGGGGGGCGTGTAGTCCTCGTCGCCGGCGGGCAATTTGAACAAGACACTAACGACTCCCGCCCTCCCGCCTCCCATCGGCTCCAGGGCTATATAACTAGGCTGTGACTTCTCCTAAAACAACAAAATGTTCTCAAAATTACAACGCATAATCTCGCATTTTTTGTGAGGAATTCCCATCCCCCCCCCCCCTTTTCCCAATTCCACAACCCTCCAAACTAGAGCGGCCAGTGAACAACAACATCAGTCCACCCGAACATGCCTCTCCTTCAGTTTACTTTTTCACAAGTTTGCTCTATTTTCGAATTATAAGACTTTACCTAATATCACTATATCTGACGACATATATCAGAAGTGCTCAGAAGTCGGACTACGTAACATCTTCATCTCATATCTGAAAGTGGGCAGGGAGAAAGGTACAGAACCTGAGTTGTGGGCATCTTAATCTTCAACTTACATACATGTCCAGCTGCCCATGTAGCGATGTGGACTGTAGTTCTAATAACCTGGGCTTACACTGTATGCCTCTTTTATCCGGGTCTAGAATGTGGCCGCTGTAAATAGGTCTTACTGTACATCTTTTATCCGTGTCCGGGAGGTGGTCGCTAAAACAGGTTTTACCGAACGTTGTTTTATCCGGGTCTGGAAGTGGTCCCTACGGATGTTTCACTGTAATTCTTTTTTTACCCGGCTCTTTGAGGTGGTCATGGACAGGCAGGTTTTACTGTACGTCTTTTTATCCAGGTCTGGAAGGTGGTCCCTACAGATGTTTTACTGTGGTCATGGACAGGCAGGTTTTACTGTACGTCTTTTTATCCGGGTCTGGAAGGTGGTCCCTACAGATGTTTTACTGTAATTCTTTTTTTTTATCCGAGTCTTTGAGGTGGTCACGGACAGGCAGGTTTTACCGTACGTCTTTTTATCCGGGTCTGGAAGGTGGTCCCTACAGATGTTTTACTGTAATTCTTTTTTTTTATCCGAGTCTTTGAGGTGGTCACGGACAAGCAGGTTTTACTGTACGTCTTTTTATCCGGGTCTGGAAGGTGGTCCCCACAGATGTTTCACCGTAATTCTTTCTTTTACCCGTGTCTTTGAGGTGGTCACGGACAGGCAGGTTTTACTGTACGTCTTTTCATCCGGGTCTGGAAGGTGATTACGAAAACCACATTTTGGCAGGAATATGTTCCCTCAGCGCAATGGAACAAACTTCCAGAAACAACAAATTACCCATTTCGCCAACTTGGCAATTGTTACTTACTTTATTTTTGGCTTTATTGCTTTTAAGTTGTATATCGGGTGGGTGCTTCTTATGCTCTAATAAACTTTCTGTGCTGTTGTCAAATTGTACTTGCTGCACGGCGAAAGGCCTGTTTGCCCACTGCTCCCGCTCCACTTTCATTCGCTAAAAATACATCAAGATTTAGCAAAAAGGTTTTATCGATAAGGGCACAATTAGAATATCATTAACAAGTTATCGTAAATAATAAACACGGTTCTAGAGTAACGGACTCTCTAACAGCAATGAGAGAAACCCGTTTTCACTACTACATCCGTTATTTTTCTCGTGTAAACATTTCGTTTTCCAACGTTGAAGTAATTGGCTGAGGGAATGACGTCACAGCCTCACTTACCATGTCCGTTGATAAGTGACAGGGGTGGGGGTGGGGGGGGAGGGAATGACGTCACAGCCTCACTTACCATGTCCGTTGATAAGTGACAGGGGTGGTTACCTGTATGGCTCGGTATCTGTATGGCTGAGGCCCTATATCTCTATAGGGATTATGGCTGAGAGAACTACAGCAGTATGCATAGCCCACTTATTCCCAATAGGTCCCCCGTCAGTTAAACACGGCCATCAATAATCAATCAAGAGCTGAAATTTTCTAAGTCCAGTTGGTGCATTTTCCTTGGACGAACCTAGCCCATTTACAATACCGATCTGTGTTTGTTCCCATAGAAACTACATACCAAGTTTCATCAAAATCCTTGCAGGAGTTTTTAAGTTATCGTGTCTAGCTGTTGATGACAGACCGGGGAGTTACCTGTATGGCTCTGTATCTATCGTAGCGCTGCTTGAATTTCCACACGATGCCCGCGACAGCCAGTAACGTCAGGAAGCAACTGCAACAAATGTGACACAAGGTTAACATGGAACTCAACAAATGTGACGCGAGGTTAACAGCTAAACAAATATGACACGATGTTAATATGACACTAAACAAGCATGGTACGAGGTTAGCATGACACGCAATAAGTGTCACATCCAAGAATATTGACAAGACGTTAGCTAACATCAAGGGGGGTGCGTATTTCCATGCCAACAAGCGCTTAACGCTCATTCAGTAGAACCTTATACCTTTTAATGGAACGTGAATTACGTAATAAGCAGGGTGCCACAGAATTTGTGGAATAATTTTTCCTGAATTTTCCGGACTTTATTACCTGACCCAATTTTTTTCCTCAGTTTTCAGTGATTTTTTGTTCACCTGTGGCTGCCTTGACTGAGCCTTACTGTATTAGCAGGAAGACAAGGAGAAGGTAACGTTCGAATCACTCCTACGACCGCTGAAACGGCTCTGTGCCACTGACTAAAATGAAAGTCGTCACAGACCTGACGTGCTGACTACCACTAACCCCCAAGATATAGTCTATGACACGCAATCCCTGCACTTACGACCACACCACTAATCTACGACACGCAGTCCCTGCACTTACGACCACACCACTAATCTACGACACGCAGTCCCTGCACTTACGACCACACCACTGATCTACGACACGAAGTCCCTGCACTTACGACCACACCACTAATCTACGACACGCAGTCCCTGCACTTACGACCACACCACTGATCTACGACACGCAGTCCCTGCACTTACGACCACACCACTAATCCATGCGCTCGTGACCACCCCCTAATGACCACACCACTAATCCGCGGGCTCGTGACCACCCCCTAATGACCACACGGCTAACCCATGCGCTCGTGACCACCCCCTAATGACCACACGGCTAGTCCATGCGCTCGTGACCACCGCCTAATGACCACACCGCTAACCCATGCACTCATGACCACCCCCTAATGTCCACACGGCTAATCCATGCACTCGTGACCACCCCCTAATGACCACACGGCTAGCCCATGCACTCGTGACCACCCCCTAATGACCACACGGCTACTCCATGCGCTCGTGACCACCCCCTAATGTCAACACGGCTACTCCATGCGCCCGTGACCACCCCCTAATGACCACACGGCTAGTCCATGCGCCCGTGACCACCCCCTAATGACCACACCACTAATCCGCGGGCTCGTGACCACCCCCTAATGACCACACGGCTAACCCATGCGCTCGTGACCACCCCCTAATGACCACACGGCTAGTCCATGCGCTCGTGACCACCGCCTAATGACCACACCGCTAACCCATGCACTCATGACCACCCCCTAATGTCCACACGGCTAATCCATGCACTCGTGACCACCCCCTAATGTCCACACGGCTAATCCATGCGCTCGTGACCACCCCCTATATCAACACGGCTACTCCATGCGCCCGTGACCACCCCCTAATGACCACACGGCTAATCCATGCGCTCGTGACCACCCCCTAATGTCCACACGGCTAATCCATGCGCTCGTGACCACCCCCTAATGTCAACACGGCTACTCCATGCGCCCGTGACCACCCCCTAATGACCACACGGCTAATCCATGCGCTCGTGACCACCCCCTAATGCCCACACGGCTAATCCATGCGCTCGTGACCATCCCCTAATGTCCACACGGCTACTCCATGCGCTCGTGACCACCCCCTAATGACCACACGGCTAATCCATGCGCTCGTGACCACCCCCTAATGACCACACGGCTACTCCATGCGCTCGTGACCACCCCATAATGACCACACGGCTACTCCATGCGCTCGTGACCACCCCCTAATGACCACACGGCTAATCCATGCGCTCGTGACCAGCCCCTAATGACCACACGGCTACTCCATGCGCTCGTGACCATCCCCTAATGACCACACGGCTAGTCCATGCGCTCGTGACCACCCCCTAATGACCACACGGCTACTCCATGCACTCGTGACCACCCCGTAATGACCGCACGGCTAATCCATGCGCTCGTGACCACCCCCTAATGACCGTACGGCTAGTCCATGCGCTCGTGACCACCCCCTAATGACCGCACGGCTAATCCATGCGCTCGTGACCACCCCCTAATGACCGTACGGCTAGTCCATGCGCTCGTGACCACCCCCTAATGACCACACGGCTACTCCATGCGCTCGCGACCACCCCCTAATGACCACACGGCTAGTCCATGCGCTCGTGACCACCCCCTAATGACCACACGACTAACCCATGCACTCGTGACCACCCCCAATGACCACACGGCTAGTCCATGCGCTCGTGACCACCCCCTAATGTCCACACGGCTAACCCATGCGCTCGTGACCAGCCGCTAATGACCACACGGCTAACCCATGCGCTCGTGACCACCCCCTAATGACCACACCGCTAACCCATGCGCTCGTGACCAGCCCCTAATGACCACACGGCTACTCCCTGCGCTCGTGGCCAGCCCCTAATGACCACACGGCTACTCCATGCGCTCGTGACCACCCCCTAATGACCACACGGCTAATCCATGCGCTCGTGACCAGCCCCTAATGACCACACGGCTACTCCATGCGCTCGTGACCACCCCCTAATGACCGCACGGCTACTCCATGCGCTCGTGACCACCCACTAATGACCGCACGGCTACTCCATGCGCTCGTGACCACCCCCTAATGACCGCACGGCTACTCCATGCGCTCGTGACCACCCCCTAATGACCACACGGCTAGTCCATGCGCTCGTGACCACCCCCTAATGACCGCACGGCTACTCCATGCGCTCGTGACCACCCCCTAATGACCACACCACTAATCCATGCACTCGTGACCACCCCCTAATGTCCACACGACTAACCCATGCACTCGTGACCACCCCCTAATGACCGCACGGCTAATCCATGCGCTCGTGACCACCCACTAATGACCACACGGCTACTCCCTGCGCTCGTGACCACCCCGTAATGACCGCACGGCTAATCCATGCGCTCGTGACCACCCCCTAATGACTACACGGCTAATCCATGCGCTCGTGACCACCCACTAATGACCGCACGGCTAATCCATGCGCTCGTGACCAGCCCCTAATGACCACACGGCTACTCCATGCGCTCGAGATCACGCACTAATGTCTGGACATTATTTGGGGGGGGGGGAGGGGGGTGGGTGCTAGTAGTTACTTACCTAAAGAACGTTACGAAGAACTGCAATAGGTCAATATGTGGAAACTGCGAAAATGATATCTGTAAAAAATGGGTAAAAATTTCTTTTCAATACAATTGGCCACGTTTTTAATTTGTTCACAACTTCAAACAGCTAATTCTACTTTTACTGTAAACATGAATGAGAACCTTTTTTTTTTGGGAGGGGGGGGGGAGGGGGATCCCTGTAGGGTATTTCTTATAGATGTTCCATGATATACGATCAAAAGTACTTTCTGAAACAACACTTGATCACTTACCACGAGCCAAAATGGCGTCTCAAAGCTGTAGACGTAGACGTAGAAAGTCGTGTTTGCATCTCTGCTGAACGTGAACTTCTTGTGTGAGAACTTGGCCTTGTACATAGAGCAGTCCTTCTCCGTGTACACCATTTTGTCTCCATTGTCTACAGGCAACACACAACGTACAAGCTGCTTAGACGAGAGCGGTAAATACGAAAAGTTGGTTGGTTAGTTAAATGATTTGTTTAACGACACGACCGACCCTTGGCGGGTTACATTGTGTCAAAACATGTCAATATTCAGTGACTAGAAGACAATATTACAAGTTAAAATAGAGGTAAGTCAAAACCGTGTATATTCTAAAATACGAAAAACATTAATCTTTATTTTTTATCGAAGACCTGCAAAGAGTAAAATGAAGTTGTGCGGGACGAATGTTTCGGACCTTTACTGTCTTTACTAGTCCGTCATTTTATCTTTAGCACTCCTCTAGCGCTACAATACGCAGAACTTCATCTGAAGTAGTACATCTCACTTTTTGTTTTATCCTTTGTTTTCATTTTCATGATCAAAACGCGAAACCAAAAAAAAAAAAAAAAAAAAATGATTTTTTTCATCACGAAATGCCGCATTCGCGTACAAGCCTCTCGCATCTGCCAAAAGCCACACCGTGCATTACATAAATGATGTGTTCTATATCTGCTTTATCTGTGTTGGTTGCATCAGAACGCGAGGATGTAAAGTTTCGCCTTGTCATTTTAAATACACGGAATGTCCTATAAATCAGCCGTAGTCACGCATTAGGGGGGGGGGGGGGCCATTTTGTAGAGCTGTTTTACTGTTAGGCCAAAAAATGAAGAACTTTGTTTCTGAATGTAACTTTTTCATAATTTTAATACACAAAAACGAGTTTTCCCTGGTGGAAGCTACCCGAAAAGGGATGTTGGAGAGGTTAGGTTTTGACGATTCACGTATTTACGGACATTTTACAAAAAAATAATTAAATTCCACCATTTCGGCATTTTTTTTTTTTTGTCAGTTGCGAAAAAAGCAAAGTCCAGGTGGAGAAGCACCTAAGAAACTTTCGATTAAAATTTTATAGCTATTTGAAAAAAACTGATTTGACAATTCAGTTATTTACTACCATTTATTCCAGTTTTTGCTTCAAAGTTCAGCCATATCGGCAGTTTTTGGCGAAGAGCGAAAATAACTAACAACCTGGTGGGCGAACCTCATGGGAACTTCCCTGCGTAACATCTAAACGATTGGAGTAAAACTGTAGGAGGAGTAGCATTTTAAAAATGGGTCAAAACGGGCACAAAAGTGACGCCATTTTGTCAGTTTTTGATCAATCGTCAAAAAAAGTAATAGCCATGTGGGGGAACACCCAGGGAACATTCCTGCGTAATATCAAAACGATTGGAGCAAAACTGTAGGAAGAGTAGCATTTTAAAGGAAAAAGTTTAACATACGCACATACACTTAAGCCCCCTATAGTGATACGACTAACCCAGTCCAACAAAGTCGGCTGCGTTAAAAAACTTTCTTGCCTGTTACCAAAATCAGGCTAAAAAAGTTTAAATTCTATTCGAAAGGAGGAATTTATTTTTATTTTTTCTCCTCTCTCTCTCTCTCTTTTTCGTTGCCAAGACCTCTTCCATGTGCAACCAACAGCAACAGAATTGGAGCACTTACTGGAGCGCATAGTGATATTCATAGAAGCACTTACTGAAGCACAGTGATATTCATACAAGCACTTACTGAAGCGCAGTGATTTTTATAGAAGCA
This sequence comes from Protula sp. h YS-2021, assembly GCA_949752745.1. Taxonomy (NCBI): domain Eukaryota; kingdom Metazoa; phylum Annelida; class Polychaeta; order Sabellida; family Serpulidae; genus Protula; species Protula sp. h YS-2021. Next base: position 8,884,103 of record OX457029.1, on the reverse strand, counting down.
CTTACTGAAGCACAGTGATATTCATACAAGCACTTACTGAAGCACATTGATACTCATACAAGCACTTACTGGAGCGCATAGTGATATTCATAGAAGCACTTACTGAAGCACAGTGATATTCATACAAGCACTTACTGAAGCACATTGATATTCATAGAGGTGCTCACTGGAGTGCATAATGATATTCATAGAAGCACTCACTGAAGCACAGTGATATTCATACAAGCACATACTGGACCGCATAATGATATTCAGTGGCGCTTAATAGAGCGCAGTGACATTCACAGAAGCACTTACTGAAGCACAGTGATATTCATACATGCACTTACTGGAGCGCAGAGTGATATTCATAGAAGCACTTATTGGAGGGCAGTGATATTCATAGAAGCATTTACTGAAGCACAGTGATATCCATACATGCACTTACTGGAGCGCAGAGTGATATTCATAGAGGCACTTATTGGAGGGCATTGATATTCATAGAAGCATTTACTGAAGCACAGTGATATCCATAGAGGCACGTACTGGAGCGCACAGTGATATTCATAGAGGCACTTACTGGAGGGGATAGTGATATTCATAGAGGCACTTACTGGAGCGCATAGTGATATTCATAGAAGCACCATGAGAACAGTTGATGTGAAACTCAACGTCACGATCAGGCTACAACAGAAAACAAACACAAAATACAAAAATAGAAACAGAAACACGAACTGCATTGCACTTTGTAAAATACGCACAGCCACATTCTAGTGTCACCAGGGGTACTCAAGTTTTCATCCTGCACCCCCCCCCCCCCCCACCCCCGCCCCAAAAAAACAAATAACCTCATTTTTATCCACATTTCGTTACTCCCAAACCGAAGCAGAAGAAACAGTAACATTGACCTGGAAGAAGCCAAACAAAATGTGCTCTGGTATGACGTACGAGAATGACGTCAACACACTTACCTTTGATATGACGTACGACGTGCTTACCTTTGTGGGCATGGCCATGAAGTTGATGTATCTATAGAAGCGGTCCTCAGCTTTTGACAGATTAAAAGTATACTGAAAGTCGGTCGCCAGTTCATCTGCAAAACAAGCCAACAAGCAAGACGTTGGGCAAAGTTGGCTTGCTGTATTGTTACAGTGTGAAAACGTCACACCAGAAGAGAAAGAAACATAAGTTGCATATTGTACATTTTGATTGGGTTGATGTTTTTTTTTGTTTGTTTTTTGAACGTCACTCTACCGCCCTGCAAACCCAAACCCACAAGCTTACAAGTGCCCAACCCGACCGTGACGTAAAACTGGAAAATTAGGGACGAAAGAGAAACCACCCACAGAAGCAAGTGCCGCCTTCCTCCGGGTCGCCATAATACTTGTGGTTTTCTTCACATCTGAAATAAAGTTATTTGTTTTCATGTGTCAACATGTTACTTGTTTTCATGTGTCAACATGTTATTTGTTTTCAGTCATTTATTCATTGGTTGTTCTCATATTTTCCTTTCAAAAGTTCACTCAGACAACTGCTTTTTTTTACAAAATATGTGAGAATTTGGCAAGAGCAGATAATCCGCTATTATCGGCGTAAGGCAACGAGGCGGGGCTTGGAGGGTGTGGACACAACATGGCGCTTACTGAAGAGTGAGAGTGAGAGTGCAGGAGGTGGGGGGGGGGGGAGGGCTAGGGTATGAGAGTGGTTATGAGTGGCCTTACTCATCACACTTGTCACCCGTGACGCCCTTCGTGTGGCAGAAGCAGGATCCGTTCTCATGGTTACACACGTCCGCCTGGCCGTTACAGTCGCACGCTACAACGAAATGAGCATCACAATCGTGACGTCACATGTTTGAATTTTAATTATTATTATTATTATTATTATTATTATTATTATTATTTTGACTTACGTCACAATATCTTGATATCTAGCAAAGGAAGAAACTACAAATCTACCTGAGCAGTTTCTGCCATTGGTGGGGTTACCATAGTAACCGTCGCTGCAGCGCTCGCACTGCGGGCCCGTCGTGTCGTCACGGCAGAGGACGCAGTCCGGGGTGTCCTCGTGACATTCGCTGTGGCCGTTACACTGACACACTGTCAAGCAATAGGTGCACGTCTCTACTCATCGATTCTCGCACACTGCATACATTATTTTGGCACATATTACAAAGATCAAGGCCTTCAAAATCTCGTACTGTGCTGTACAACGCACGTCAGCGAGGGAGCGAGCAACAGCGGAAGAGGGATAGAGTCAGGGAGAGACAGAGGAGAGACAGAAAAAGAGAGAAAGAGAGAGATAGACAGACCGACAGACAGGGAGACGAGTGAGGAGAGACAGAAAAAGATACAGAGAGAGACAGACCGACAGAGAGACCGACAGACAGAGGGAGACAACGAGTGAGGAGAGACAGAAAAAAAGACAGAGAGAGACAGACAGACCGACAGACAAAAGGAAACAGCGAGCGAGGACAGAAAGACAGAGAGAGAGACAGACAGAAGGAGAGAGCGAGTGGGGAGAGACAGAGAAATGAGGAGGGGGGGGAGAGAGAGAGAGAGAGAGAGAGAGAGAGAGAGGGAGGGAGGGAGGGAGAGAGAGAGAGAGAGAAAGAGAGAGAGAAACAGGGGGAAGGTATTAATGGAGGGAACAAGGCGCGCAGTGCCAGTGAGGAGAGACAGAAAAAGATACAGAGAGAGAGAGAGACAGATAGGGAGAGAGCGAGTGGGGAGAGACAGAGAAATGACAGGGAGACAGAGAGAGAGAGAGAGAGCGAGAAAGGGCACAAATGGAGGGTACAAGGCACACAGAAATAGGGCACTTACTCGGACAATCCGCGAAGTGCCACCTATAGCTGGGGCACTGCGCCTGACTGAGGGAGCCGTTGGGCAGCAGGGGCCCGCTGGAGCCGCCGAGCATGCACTGGCCGATGCCCATGTTATTGCCGTCGTCGCACCAGCCGCACGCCGGGTTCTCCTGGCACGCGTCGCACGTGCGTAACTCTCCGCAGCGCGTCGCTGTAGCATAAACACACACGCAGCAACACTAATCACATGATCGAATCATTCAAATTCATTGGTTCCTGGCAAAAACACAGGGAATACCTGCTACCTGGCGAAAACTGTCTTACTTAAAAAATAAAATAAAATAAACTTGGGCAAGCATAAAATAACTGATTGCTGTAAAATGTATCTCCAGACCGAGCTACTTGTGATGACGAGGTGACCCGCTCCATGCACTGACCCTACGGAGGAGGGGTCTACACCGGGAGGGGGGGGCACACACTTACCCGGGCATCGTGATGACGAGGTGACTCACTGCATGCTCTAGTCGTACGGAGGAGGGGCCTACACGGGGATGGAGGGGGGGGGGGGGCACACACTTACCTGGGCATCGTCATGACGAGGTGACTCACTCCATGCACTAGTCGTACGGAGGAGGGGTCTACACCGGAAAGGGGGGGGGGGGCACACACTTACCCGGGCATCGTGACGATAAGGTGACCCACTCCATGCATTGACCGTATGGAGAAGGGGCCTACACGGGGGTTGAGGGGGCACTTACCTGGGCATCGTGATGACGAGGTGACCCGCTCCATGCACTGGCCGTATGGAGGAGGGGCCTACACGGGGATGGAGGGGGGGCACACACTTACCGGGACATGGTGATGACGAGGTGACCCGCTCGATGCACTGGCCGTATGGAAGAGGGGCCTACACGGGGCGGAGGGGGAGGGGGACTTACCCGGGCATCGTGACGATGAGGTGACCCACTCCATACATTGACCGTAGGGAAAAGAGGCCACGTAGGCGTTAATCTCGACGCAACGCTGCCGGTTGCTGCACCACATGCAGGCACTGGCCGTGCAGTTCTCGCACGTGTGCTGCACGTGGCACGACGGGCCGCACGTGCGCGTCCCGGCTTTGGCTTTATCTGACCTGTCTCCACCTGCACGATGACCAAAGTCACGAAGATTTGGACAACACAAACACGGAATGAACAACATAACAGTATCGTTCTTTACTTTCAATTTATTCAATTCTGTATCTGATTTCAATATTCAAAAATCAATGACGTTAGCTTTAATTAAAAAATAAACGATGAACCGAATTCAAGACTCTTCCACACCTTCCACCCAACGAATACCATGGAAAAAAACTCAAAACAATCCAAATTGGATGGATAACTCAGCTCTTGACTCTTACATCTCTTGTCGCTACTGCTCCAGCTACAGCTGTCGTCGCTGTGGCAAGATTCACAGTTGTGTAGAGTGGAGCAACGCGTGCTCTTCGAAGCAAAGTCGTTGTAGCACTTGTCTATCTTCGTCACCTTAATTAACAAGTAGATAGCTTTTTAAAATTTATTACATTTTTTTTGTTTCAATTTATAGCCTACTGTTTATTTTTCATTATTATTATTTTTGTGACTTGCTTTTTTATATGAACTTTGTAAGTTAAGAATATGGAATTACGCCGCAGCGCAATGAGAGAAAAAGACTCGTGACCTTGCTGTGTTCTCCGCAGTCGCCCTTAGCCCTGCACTTGCCGTCCCCGCACCACTCACAGCTGTAGCTGGTCGACAGGCAGCTGGGGCACTTTGCTATCAGCTCGCAGATCAGTTTGTCTCTATGCGTAACTGAAGAACGCGATTTCATACTGATTGAGTGTTACAAGGTGCTCTTTTCTTCCACTGTTCTGTACATAGTTACAGATTCTATAGGGTGTAATACAACTGTGATATAGTTACGAGGGTGACGCAGTTTTCTTCACCCGAAGGGTTGAAGGTTACACGAGGCAAAACTGGAGAAAAGAAGTTGCTTGAAACTCGTAACTGCGAGAGTAAAAGATGGGAAAAAACCTGCAATTTCACTCACCGCGCTTAAGGGGACACTCGCCTATGACAGGCGCGGGATCCGCGGCCACTCTCTTTCCGCGCCGTAGGACGACATCAGAGCGTGGCACGCACTGGTTATTATTCACCCACGCGCATTTGATCCCCTGGTGCGCTGCCAAACAGGCGCTCTTGCTGTCGTGACTCCGGCAGTTCCCTGTGACGTCACAACAGATGGGATAGCCGCAACGCGGCAAGCAACAATATTCTGTTTAAATCTTATGCGCGAAACCATATGAAGCCTCCGTTAAGTGATTGCGTGCGGAGCAACCAATTTTAAGTTACCGGAGGTTTAATTTCATCTCAAAGTTTTGGAATCTTAATCAATTTCCCGATGTAATTCAATGGGCATTTGACGATATTTTGAGTAATCATTAATATAAGAGAGCTCACTGATCAGACACTTAGATTTCCATCAGATACTTGTCCGATACTTACCAGATTCTTACCTGATACTTATCAGATACTTGTCAGTTAATGATAGATAATAAATAAGGTAAAAATTTGCTTATTTTGACCTACTCCACCGGAGTGACCGACCATTGAGAGGGTTCGCGGGAAGATTCCGGATAACCACGCAAAACTACGATGTTCACAAAAACTTCCTGGATAAAGGCACCCCCCCCCCCACTCACCCCCTACCCCACCATCCCCGATGCTGCCCAAACGCGACACATCTACTGGGAGCGGCATGCTGAGAGCTCACCTGCTGAATAAAGGCACCCCCCTCCCCTACACACACAAACCGATCCTTCCCCGCCCACCACCGGGGATGGTGCCGAACCACCAAACCTTCAGGGGTGACCTTCCCTCCTCCCAACACACAAACCAATCCCGAACACCCCGGATGCTGCCCAATCATCTAATTCAACGCTGGCGATATGCCGACAGCTCACCTGGTTCATAGACGAGTAAATCGTTCATCATCTCCCCGTTGAATCCACCGAAAACATACATCTGACGCGTGTCCTGTTTTACATACACCTCTGCCGTGTGCCCGAACCGTGCTGTGTCTATGCTCACCTTGGGTGCATCCAACTCGTACCATTTATCGCACTCTGCAAAGCGGTATTACATTCCATTAAAACGCCAGAAGACGGGCACGTGTATTATCCACAAGGTGGTCAGAAACCTCTGCCAAACTGACTGCCTTCTCTGTACATTTACACAGACAGTAAAATGGGTTCTATGAATAATCTTTTATTTCCGGCCTATTCAGTACAGAAGGCGTCCAGTCAAGCGAACGAAATCCGCACTGAACCTCGAAAATCGAAGAAAATAGAATTCTGAAATTAGACTTAGTTCTTGGTTTTTTTAAATTTTCCCAAATAGGAAAACACAACAAAAGTCAGAAATGACAGGAACTTCCTCCCCCCCCCCCAAGCACCCTCTGCTCCCCTCCCTCCCACGCTTCCCCACAGCACTCGCCGCTCTCCTCCCTCCCACACCCCCCTACTCCATTCCCCCAGCACAGTCCGCTGTCCACCCTCCAACCCCTGCTCCCCTCCTTCCACCCAGCACAGCCCACACAGCACAAACCGCCCTCCTCCCTCCCACTCCCCCCTCCCCCGCAGCACTTCTCCGCTCCCCTCCCTCTCGCGGCAGAGTCCGCAGCTAAGTCCGCTCCCATCCTTCCCCCTCCCCCCCGCGCAGCACAGTCCGTTCTCCCCCTCCTACTCCCCCTCCCCCCTCCCCCCCTCCATCCCCGCACCTAAGCCCGTTCCCATCCCTCAAACTCCTCCCCACCCTCCCACTCCCCCCCCCCCACCCCGCAGCACTAACCGATGTCATACGCCATGAAGGCTGCCGAGTAGCACTTGGCGCCCTTGCTTGACGACGAATCATTATGCGTATTGCCGGCAAAGACGAGCATGAAGGCGTCCATGACGACGGCGCTGTGCAGGTACTGAGGATGGAACGCCGATCCGCTCCCAGTCAAGATCGTCCTTCACGGGGGTGAGCAAGCATGAGACAAATCCACACAAGCTCCACAAAACAGTACGCTTTTTCTTTCTTTCTTTTTTTTCTTTTTTTTTTTTTTTGTGGTTTCTAAAGTTATTGCTATTTTAAGACTTTTAAGAAGTTTAAGATTTTCTTAACTTCCAAGCCAACCCTGTTTCAAATCAAGATGCGGCCCTGTAGGATGACCGACACTGTATAATCTCATTTTTACTAAATAGTTCAAGTTCTCAAGTAAATAAAGTCACCAAGAAATAGTGTTTATCGTCAATTCTGTCTAAACCGCAGACATACCACGTTCTCTTCCTGGGCTCAAAGGCATAGAGACTATCTGCCAAGTAGTACTCTGACAGGCTGCCCGAGTGGTAGCCTCCGTGCACCAGTATCTTGCCGCTAGCCTGGTCATACACGCTGACATGCCCATAGCCACCCTTCACTATGGCGCCGTTACTTTCCAAAATGCGAAATCTGAACGTCGCTGAAAAGAAGAAAATTTATGCATAAAATGACACATTTAAAATATTGAGCTCCAAAATATAACCCAAAAACAGCACTGGCCCAATTTTGGGAGTTACGCGCTTTCCATGCTACTGTTCAAGATATAGTCCTACTCAGTCAGTAAAATAGGCTGAAGTAAAATGGACTTCGAAGGGAATTTGAAAGTCTGTAATCAAAAGCTCTGCTCCAACTAGCATTCAGTGCAATCACCTCCCTTGCCGTAAAACTATGGACTTTAAACTTAATACCACGCTTTAAAATACTGGGCAGTTTTATTTATTTATTCCATTACTTTTATAGCGATCACTAACATACTTTTGTACCTTATAAGTACAAATCCCCCCCCCCCTCCCCCGAGCAAACCCCCACACCTCAGTGAAACTCGGCGATAGGAGGTGCAATTACACCTATTTTACTACACAACGCTGTGATGGTTTTACAACGCCAGCTACTGAAAAATAAACTTACACATGTTGCACTCTTGTACTGTATTTAAGTAGCCGTGGATTGGGCTGTGTCCAAATATCACATACATAATCCCATCGATGATATGCGCTGTGTGGCCCACCACAGCCCGCCACTGAATGTGCGGGTGCTCCGTCTTTCCGAAGGTCAGAGCAATGGGCACCCACTCCCTGCTGGTTATGTTGTACTGCCACAGCTCATCCGTGATCGTGTTACCGATAACACCCCCGTACATAACGATCGTGTCCTGAAGCGCCGAAAAAGAAAAAAAAAAGGCCTTAAAAAAGAACAACCTACCGCTGAGGCGACCTACATCGCAAACACTGTCCTACAGCGGCATGTAAATACCCACAAAACATGGTAGCGTTTCTAAATTCAAAAACAAAGATCAGATCAAAATACTAAAAGTATAAGCAGTTGATTGCACTTCCCAATACACATCCTACACAACTGCAGCCAAAGAAAAAAAAACAAACAAACGAACAACAACAAAGAAGACAACTTACACCATAGGTGGCAAGGGAGTGGCCATACCGCAGTGCTGGAGGTGAGCTGGCTTCCACCTTGTGCCATCGCTTGTTACGAATATCATACCTAGGAAATGCAACGACAGATTTTTATTCTACTGAAAGCATACACTAAACGGTTATAAACATTATGTTTTCTCTGCCCCCTACACGCAACCAAGGACATCCTCTCTAGACATCCTCGTCATCCTTACGCTTTAATCACGAGATAAAACAGACAGGTAAAAGAGATAAAGAAGAACGAAAATAATACCGTGCAATATCCTGCTTTCCTTGTGGAAGATGCGGTTGAACGTCGAAGTCATAACCCCCTATCACCCATATGCTGTCACCGATCAGCACAGATTTGTGTGACGCCCGCCCGTGTGGTTTCTCCGCCTGTGTGCTCAGCTCTACCTCAGCCCAGTGACCGTCTGTGCTTGCTATGCTGCAGTCCACCCCTGTCAACAGTAACCCAGCTACTGGCATGTTTCGTCCAGCGTGGATAATGCGCTGTACTTCCATACGGTACACAAGGCATTGTTTACAACCCGCAAACTATTTGACCAGCTACACAACGCCAAAATATTTTTATGTCAGCTCCATTTTTTTTTGTCTCAAACACAAACATTTTATTCTTGACATGACACTTACCTACATAATCGGTACCAGCACAGTCACACCGCTTACGAGTCTGACTAGGCGTGCCGTGGGCCACACAGGACTGCGAGTTGCAGTTGTTTGGGCACATGGCAATCTGGCATCCTTCCCCCATCCAGTCCCCTACACAGGTGCACGTATTGTCCCCGTTGCAGACCCCATGTCCTGAACAGTTCATCGGACATGATCCAATCCTGTACAATATAGAGGTTCATGATGAAAAAAATGAAAACAAACGTGTACTGTATAAAGCATTATCGACAAGTCGTTTTCAGCATAAAATATTGTTTTTTTTTTTAACACAAAAGGAAAAAGGCATAGAACGAGGATCATGATTTAACATCTTAACGACAACGCCGGATTTTCTTCGGATACAGCACTTCTTGTGTTCAAACATTAGTCTGGAAAAGTTCATTGGGCGTGTCCATTAACTTTCTTTCCACCACAAACATATGTCGGAGTCATAATTTAGCATTTTAGCTCCGCTGTATATTGATTCTCGTATTACTTGCGTAAATTTTCCTATCAAAGACCGCATATGACATACTTCGCTAGTTACAGGTTTTGTTTAATGATACGGCCAACCAACATGGAAGAAAATATTGAAAAATTTTACTGCTATGAAACTGCAGCATCACCTGTATTCTATTTTGAAGCCACTCATGTTATACGCAGCATCACTATAAAAATGCAAAAACGCAGAACCCGATGCCAGTGAGACCTCCGGCATTGTCTTTAGGTGCTCTAAACTTTCCGTCAGCAGAAGTCCACTAAGATACAAACAGAAAACACAAGGGATCATAAAAATACATGTGCGCTTCAAAACTTAAGTATTAATATATTAATGTTAGGGCTCATAATTTTCGATCAAATTTCGGATTTGGTTACGCAGTATTTCGTGAGGTCGGTTACAGGGCTTGGATCGGACGGTTTTTGTAGGATGGGAACTTAAAAACAACAAAATTCTGCTCGACTACAGTTTTACAAGGACTTTTTGTGAAAGCCAGGTGTCCGCAAATGAAGTTTACAACGGCCACAAAAATCAGTATCAGGTTACATGCTTTGTGCTGTATGCCCTCCACTCCGCACCCCCCCCCCAACTCCCCCCCCCCCCCTCCCCGATCTGTGGGCATTTGTGTGCCACCGGGGAAGGCAGCAGAGCCAATTTTAAAGACTGCTGTATTGACATGGCTGGCGTCTAATTAGAAACATCTGAATCGAGGAAATTGTTTTTCACCTTGTTTTTCATCTTAAATGTAATTTACTACATGGTATCCTCTACTAACGTAAAACGATTTTCTTAAACTATTATTAATCTTGATTATATTGAGCGATAATTACCTGAATACGGCAACAAGCGGAGAAAATACGGAATCGCCATCATAAATATAAAGATGATCCCAACTACATTCTGTGGCAAATTCGATAAACTTAAGTCTTATAGGTACACCCTCTTCTCCCTGTATCAGCCACGAGCATTTTGTATTGAGTGAGTAGTTGTGGTGGCCATCTATGATAACTCCCTCTCTGGCATCCAAGCTGGGAATTAAAACAACCCCATTTAGTTGCAGGTATTTTCAGAACAAAACAGTTAGTTCATTGGAGCAATATTAGTTATTAAATTCTGCTTGCTCAAAATAAATTTCAGATTTGTTTAAGTAATGCCTTCATATTTAGCTCATGTCAGTACTATGTTCAGTACTCTTAAACACAAGAACAACATTCTGAGTCAATTGGACTGAAAGTCGATTTCCGTATTACGAAAGGTTGGTTCTATAAGCCAACTCACACTTTCGGGTCTTTCCGGTTGAGGTGTTGTTTCGACTGCAAATTTTTTTGGCATAAGTTACACGGAAATGATAAGGGAAAAGCATCAAAATTCTAATTTTCATTCAACATGCACACTTTCAAATTTATAAAGCCATCATATTATCTTTAAAAAACTATTTTACATATTATTCAGCTCCTTTAATAGCCAATATGTGAATATTTTTCTGGTAAAATGGAATTTTGTCGATTTTGCCAGTTTTTTTCCATCATTTCTTTATATCCTTATCCCAACTGAATTCAGCCGAAACGCAAAAATTTTTCGGCAAAGGTCAAAGTGTGATTTGGCTTATTGTCTGAATACTGTATTATTATTGTATTCATTTGCCTACGAGGCAAAGAACATTCAAATTGGACAGCACACCGTAATTAGTTAAATTACAAATTGGTCTGTTAGCTGCAGAAGATTATCATGATTATCATGAAAATATGACAAAGAACATATTTTCAGTTTTGCCAATTACGATGTGCTGCTCAATTTTATGTTTCACTCCTTGTATCACTTCATAATATCGCTACGGTTACATGTCAGTTGTTTTCAAACGCAGTTACCTGGATTTCTTGGGTTCGGGGAATCACAGACTCGTCCCAGATTTATTCATGATTTAATCTGTGACGCTGATCAAACTACCGAAAAGCAATTAATAAACCATGAGAAATATATCTGAATCTCTGCAATCATTCTGCAAACGAAAATTTAAATCAATTCTGCTAAAATCCATACCTTGCTCTCCCGCCACAACTACTACATTCCGGTCCACTCCATCCTTTTTCGCACACACAACTTGGATCACTCTCAGAAGAATTTTGTATTTGTTGACAAGTTCCGTGAACACATTTTACTTCATTGGTTTCGGGTTTACAGAATTTACTGGATTTTTCTGATAAAACTATGCTACAGAGACAAATGAGGAAATTAATTCGTAGCATTTTTCAATAGAAGAAATCAGTTCAAAGACCATTTACGTAAAATTATGTTTTTTTTTTTCTGGTAAATTTACTAACTCCATTTCCTGTTTTGTTCGCTAATGTCAAGGACAAATTATAGTCGAGAAATATATTTATCGGTTTGTTCTTACAGGAACACCATTATATGTGATTTTTAAAACTAAGATATAATTCTTTAATAGAAGAAGCTCTAGACCTTTTTGTTTTTCTCTGAAGATCATTATTTGCAATGCTAAAAAGGTGTAGAGTTTTGTCACGAGCTCTCTGAAAGCAAAATGCTCAACTGTATAGAAGTAGCAAAGGCTTAATTCTTTTATTCCGCCCAAATTTTGTTGCATTAATGGTGGTCTTTTTACCAGAAATAAAGTTACTTTTTGTCAAATCAATAATGGTTTTAAGATGCATTTATGTCGAAAATGGTTCGGAGTTATGCTGACCTGTGTAATATATTCTTGGTTTGAGGTGCGCAAGACCACATTTACTGATTTTTAATTTCAAATATTTTGACTTGAAGACTACGAATCCACTGTCATTGGCTTTCAATGTATTTAACATTGATGTTGTTGTACCCAATAAAACTGCAAATTTAAAGGTTTGAACGGGGGTTATATAGCGCTTGGCTAGGAAATTGTCAATCAACCGATCAATCAGCAATGATGCATTTTCGAGTACGAGACTGAACTATTCTAAACAGAACGCTATTAGTAGTTGCAAAACGAGACCCCTCCCTCGTGTGAGAGAATGTTGTGATTTTTGCATATTTACACTTTCAGACGATTCTGAAATTTTTAGTTTTTTACCTCCCGACCCCTTCTACTCGCCCCCCCTCCCCCCCTCGTCGTAAAATTTTTTGTTATTTTGCATATTTAGACGTTTCAGACGATTCTGAACTTTGGTTTTTTTTACCTCCCCCCCTCCCCCCCCCAGGGGGACAATTTTGTGATTTTTGCATATTTACACGTTTCAGACAATTCTGAACATTTTTTGTTTTTTTTTCACCTCCCGATTCCCACCCCCCTCCCCCCGTGGAATTTTTTTTAATTTTTGCATATTTATCCATTTCAGACGATTCTGAAGATTTCTGTTTTTGACCTCCCGATTCCCCCCCCCCCCCCGTGATAAAATTTTGTGATTTCTGTATATTTACACGTTTCAGACGATTCTTAACAGTTTTGAGTTTTTTATTTCCCGACCCCCCCCCCCTCTCCCCGACAGAAAAGTTTGTGATTATTGCATATTTAGACGCTTCAGAGGATTCTGAGCTACTTCAATTTTTGCCCCACCCCCCCCCCTAAGGAAATTTAGGAAATTTATTTTTAGACATATTACAACTAAGTGTAGCATCTCCTTACGAAATTGGGAACATGGAAATCAAATGGGTGGGAACGGTCTATCGCTGGGTCATTTCCTAACCGTGGAAGACAAAGTAACTAGTTCTGGCTCCGCAGTAAAATTTCGCTTCTTAAGTGATTTAGTCAACCTTAAAAATGCAGGTTGAAGAACGGCATCATAAATTTACAACTTTGCGAGGAATGTCAAATTTTTTTCTTTTCACTTGGAACTTCGTCTTTTTCTTCGTTCGAGGTTTCTTTAGGGAAAAAGAAATGACAGCCTTAACAAGAATTCAATTCTCTTTTTAATGATGTTTTGTATATGTACGGTTCATATTTAGTTAGTGAATAAATGACCAATATTTAAAACTACCCAAATAAAATTTCAACGTCTCCGCATAAAAAATCCACTTATTTTGCTACTGACATCCAGACTACAGTGTTCTTATTTTCAGAATCGGGCTACAGTTAAAGTGATTAAAAATAACGGCTTAGTTTTGCCTCTAGGCACCCTGTCAAGCTACTAACCAAATCGGGCAGTTCAAGCAGTTGAAGTGCTTATATAGTGACAGCTGGCCCTGGTATGCTGTATCCAAGAACAGCCGTTTTTCATGCACGTTTCCAGAATTTTACAAAGTAAAACTTTCATCATTATTGTACCGCATTTTCTGTGTTTATTTCACACCGGGGGGGGGGAGTGCTTTAATACTGTGTCTCCGTTGGATTAATTTAAGAATTTCTGATTTTTCTTTCATTCAAGTTAATAGTAAGTATATATTAATGTACACGCCATGATTTTTCAACCTAAATGGTTGCAATGAGTTCCAATAAACATCATTCTGATTCTAATATGTAACCTCATGTGAATGTAAAGCGTATTTAAGATTTTAGTACACGACATTCATGTAATATACAGTGTGGCTATTTTGTATATGTGAGAGCGTGCGCAAATCTTGCTGTAGCCTTTGCGCTTTGCATTTATTGGCAAACAAAAATCACTCTTTTGCTTCGCGTTTTGATGATGAAAATGAACACAAAGGCAAAAACAAAAGGCCAGGTGCACAACTTCAAATCAAATGCAACATATGTGAGAAATTTCTGAGTCCTAGGGTCGAAATGGTCAGAGGAATAGTAAGAACAAAATGATGGATTTTTGCCATATACAAGTATAAATATATTGACTGTTTTCATGACTAGTTTTGATGTAAACAAAAAATGGATGCCGTTATTTACGTGGTTGCAGCAGTTTTTGTACTAATTTTATTAATTTTACTCTCTGTTTTGCACGGAGGTAAAACTAAAGGTAGATAAACTTCTTTAATCGACCATGTGATGTTGCTTTCAAAGAAACTGATTTTCTTGAGTTATCGTCATGTTTTGAGCGATAATATCGGATTCAGTAATCTGACACTACGCCTAATAAGCCAAATCACACTTTGGGTGTTTCGAATAAAATGCGCAAGAACTTTGAATTTCGACTGCGAGGGAACCGGGTAAAAATGAAAGAAATGATAGAAAAATATAGAAGTAATATAGCAAAAACAGCTCATACTCGGAACATAAAAGAAAATGAAACTTGAAACTATTTGTTAACACTTTTAATAATTTTTTAAAATAGCATACGGGTTGTTAAAACCCAATTGCTGTCTAGTGCAAGAGAAATGTAGCATTTAGGCGAAATCTCTCTATCATTTCTTTCATTTGTTACCGGGTTTTTTTTATTCGAAACTCAGATTTTTATTGGTTACCGGGTTATTTTTTATTCGAAACTCATATTTTTATTGGTATTTTGAATTAGGAAACGAAAACAAACACTATAGTACTCGTCAAAAAGATAAGTTTAAAATTAATTATATGCGAACAAGTATTAAAGCTAATTGTATTTCCCAAGTTGGCCCCCGTATTTGGAATAAACTTCCTAAAGCTATAACTGATAGCAAAAGTCTTTATTCTTTCAAAGAAAATGTAAAAGTAAGTTGCTCTCTGAGTACAGAGAATCCTATTAAGTCTGTTTAAATATATTCTTAGTATGTTCTCAATCAGTGTACACTTTGTATTTTGCAGTGGTACACTTAAAATAATATCAGATTCGAAGTATGTCCAGTGGGTGATGTAAAAAAATATTCATATCTGCAGATAACTAGCGTGAATAGTTCTAGACAGTGTAATAATTTAGCTTAGTTTTTCATCAAGAAAGAAATGGCTGGCAGGGCGAGCTCTAGAATAAGTTAAACTTCCAGCTCAGCCCTTCCAATCTTCAAACATGTATTAATTTTATCTTACTTTATTGTTTTTCATTCTTTGATCGTTACGTAAAATTAACCTAAGGGTTTGTTAATTGTGTTCTGTATATAGCGGTTTTGAAGTTGGAATAAAGTTATTCTTATTCTTAAATTATAAAGAAACGATAGAGGAAAACGTAATTATTCCAATTTTGTTTCAATATGCACAGTGTCAAAATTAAAAAGCCAGTATTTGATCTTTTGAGAACCGTTTATATTTTAGTTTTGTTGATTTTTGCCAGTTTTTTCCTTCATTTCTTTATAACTTCATTCGTTTTTTCTGTCATTTCTTAATATTTTTATCCCGACCGAATTCGGTTGAAATACCAATTGTTTGCGGCAAAATTCTAAGTACGAACCTGCTTATATTGTAGCACAAAATTCCTAGTATGATTTGTTGTCAGGGAAAAAAGTTAGCACAAGTGGTCAGACTGCTCAGCTGGTTTTACAGGGCTGCATCTACTGCGCGGGATGCATGGGAACCTGCGCTTTTCGAAAAAAATCCCGCTCTGCTCCGAGGAAAGTTCGGGCCGGATCCCGCGCTTTTATAAAAAAAAAAATTTGCGAACTGTGAGAGTTGTGCGGGAATTTTGAAATTATACGAATATATACATCGTGTTTTTGATAAAACTTTGTGGACAAAACGTTGAGCTATCAAAAAAGAACAAGAAACTACACTAGAAGCAGTACAGAAGAGAGCCCTTAAAATAATATTCCCAGAATTAAGTTATGAAGCTGCGATGGAAAAAAGTAACCTCATACCCCTAAAAGAAAGAAGACTCCGAGTGTGCAAGAATTTTTTTATACAAATGCAGAACCCAAACAACGCCTTACATAGACTCCTACCAAAACACCGAAATATAAACCATACTCTAAGATCAGCCAATAAACTTCCTTTACCACAAATAAGAACTGCTAAATGCAAAAACTCTCTCATTCCATATTGCTTATTTAATCTTCAAGATTAAACCAAGATAAACTGCTAACAATTAGAATACAATGCTAAAACTGAAAGGGGCAAAGAAACTTGCAAACTTATAATTTTAGAACTTGTAACGAACCTTCTTCATTACTTTAATTATCACTAAATGTTATTTTTTACATCAAGATGATAACAAGTAATGCATTTATGTATATACCATGATTTTTCAACCTGACGGTTGCAATGAGTTTTAATAAACCTGATTCTGATTGTTTGGACTTCAATAAAACAACAGCATACATATGAATTGAGCCGAATATATATATATATATATATATAGCATCGTATTATTTAAAATAACAATTCTGAAGTAAATAAGAAACCAGATATTTTTTTGGTAGGCTATTCCGGAATAGACTACAGATAAATCAAATGTCACAGAAATTGAATTTTTGTCATTATTTCATCATTTTAGGTTGCAAATTATGTGAAAAAATTACTTTCTTGCCTTGGAAATAAAATAATATAAAACAATATTGAAAACACAAATCAATTAAAAAAAAACAAAAAATAACAATAGGTATTCAACACTGAACTACCGACATTTCAACAAAAAAGTAAAATAACAATCAATTTTCTAATATTTTTATTTTCCTGTCGCCAAAAGAAAAGAATTAACATTGTTCAACTTATTTTCACCCTTTGGTGTTATAAAAATCAAGCATTATTGAATTATTTGACTTTCAAACCTGGCCCTCCCGCGTTTAGCGGACGTTGTTACATGGGCACGCATTTCGGTTGGTGAGGGACGCTCCCGGACCCTTTCTGCGTTCATAGGACAGGTATGGCAGGCAGATCCAGTAACAGGGAACAGCTGGTAGGTCTTCTCGCGAGCGGTTCAGGGCATCGAGGTTCAAATAAACCAAATCACATCTCTGAAAGCCAATTCATATTCCGGAGCTTCGAAGAAATTTCAGATGTTCACGGTGTTTTTGATGCGTTTCGATTGCAACTACTGATAAACTGATAAAGATATAATAGACCTGTATCATTGAAATGCTGAATGTCTTTTTATTTGGGCACTGGAAGTCTGAAACTGGGAATTATTGGAAAATTTTGGCGTAAAAAGCTGATTGAAAAATATTGAAATTGTACGAAAAATTCCATTATGCTTAAACCGAGAAATCTGTGTAAATCCTGAAGATCATTAAATATCACAGATATATTTGGCACCCAAAGGTGCCCATTCTGATTAATTTTAAATGCCTGCCATTTTTTCTTTCCTTTTTCTTCCGCGGATATTTGATGCAATGAGTGACAATCCATCTTCCCAAAATCTCCATGCTCGGAATAACAGTTTTGTGCTGAAGGAGGGGGGGGCGGAGGGGGGTTGGGTGCATTATATGTGTACATTGAGTAGTAATGCATGTCGTAATGCTGTGTCGTGTAGGGGATGAAGCTCAGCCCGTGGAGAGGGAGCAGGCCGCGCTCCAGCGACGCGCTGCGGTCAATGTCGGAGGCGCGCGCAGGCGCGTGGGCGCGGCTCGGAACAGGATGAGGGACAGACAGGATGATTCAGGTATTACTTCTGAAAATGTGTCCGCAATGTGGTACAATTACCAAAACGACCTCCAATGTGGTGTTAGTAACTGCGGCAGATAGTAGCCATGGCAGATAGTAGCCATGGCAGATAGTAACCATGGCAGATAGTAGCCATGGCAGATAGTAGCCATGGCAGATAGTAGCCATGGCAGATAGTAGCCATGGCAGATAGTAGCCATGGCAGATAGTAACCATGGCAGATAGTAGCCATGGCAGATAGTAGCCATGGCAGATAGTAGCCATGGCAGATAGTAGCCATGGCAGATAGTAGCCATGGCAGATAGTGGCCATGGCAGATAGTAGCCATGGCAGATAGTAACCATGGCAGATAGTAGCCATGGCAGATAGTAGCCATGGCAGATAGTAACCATGGCAGATAGTAGCCATGGCAGATAGTAGCCATGGCAGATAGTAGCCATGGCAGATAGTAGCCATGGCAGATAGTAACCATGGCAGATAGTAGCCATGGCAGATAGTAGCCATGGCAGATAGTAGCCATGGCAGATAGTGGCCATGGCAGATAGTAGCCATGGCAGATAGTAACCATGGCAGATAGTAGCCATGGCAGATAGTAGCCATGGCAGATAGTAACCATGGCAGATAGTAGCCATGGCAGATAGTAGCCATGGCAGATAGTAACCATGGCAGTTACTCGGAATCTATGCGACTGGATTTTTTCCTCATGCGGTTATTTGAAGAATGACCGGGGGGAGGGGAGTAGGGGGAGGAGGGAACTGTCGATTAGTATGTCAATGAGTCAGTCTGCTATTGTTCTTGCACATTGTCAACCTGTGAGTTCTGAAGTAAATAAAAAAAAACAGCTGACTCACCCTGGCCGACCCAAGGAATTCTCCAAAAGGACAGTTCGAAACTTAATGGCAATGGGTGGGAATTTTGAATTCAGGGATTGCAACAGCTAACCTACTGTTGTTCTGTGAGTCAGTATTTGGGTGCACTGTCAGCCTCCATCGCGTCCCAGATTTGAGACGTGACCCTGAATTTATAACTCCAACCTTCGTCCAATGAGATACGACTTCCCCCTCCCCCCCAGCCACAGCAATTTGATAAGCCAACGAGGCTGGGAGAGGGTACATCAGTTATAAAAACTGCGTTGCGTGATGGTCGAGATGTCCTGGAGAAAGACACGATTTATTTGTTGAAAAGATGAAGAGGCGGAGTCGGAACCGGTGGCGCTTCCTGCCGGCAAAGTCGGTGCCAAGAAACTGCGCAAGTTACAAGAGAAAGAAGAAAGAGCGAGACAACGAGAGGTAACATGTTCTACTTGTTTTGCTGGTCCGAAAGGCGCGGAGTAATACGGGTAATAGTATTTGATACCCTCGATTCCGCGTAATTAGGGCGTACGGACGTCAGCGCTGGGGTGTCGGAGAGCTCCACACCGAAAAGATAGTGACCCACCGCTAAGATCTGAGGAGAGGGTTGATTGCATATGAATGTTCGTGTTTTAGAGAAATCGGCGTAATATCTGATGTTATCTTCTGTAGTGATTTATTGTAGGCAGAGCTGCAAGACAGAGAGGAGAGAAAGCAGAGACAAGAAAGACAGGACGAGTTAAGGAAGAAACGAGAGGAACAAGAGGCGGCTGAAGAGGCTGTCAGGGTATGTAAACAAACCGTGGCGAGTATGTAAACAAACCGTGGCGAGTATGTAAACAAGCCATGGCGAGGGTTATGTAAACAAACCGTGGCGAGTATGTAAACAAACCGTGACGAGTATGTAAACAAGCCGTGACGAGTATGTAAACAAACCGTGACGAGGGTATGTAAACACACCATAGTGAGGGTATGCAAACAAACCATGACGAGGGCATGTAAACAAACCATGCCCAGTATGTAAACAAACCGTGACGAGGGTATGTAAACACACCATAGTGAGGGTATGCAAACAAACCATGGCGAGGGTATGTAAACAAACCATGATGAGGGTATGTAAACAAACCTTGTGGCGAGGGTATGTAAACAAACCATGATGAGGGTATGTAAACAAACCATGTGGCGTGGGTATGTAAACAAACCGTGGTGGCGATTGGAATAACAGTTCTCCCATCTGCTTTCTGTTGAGTTTGTGTGATCTTTTGTCAGCGGATATTTTAAACTCGTGCTAAAATGCGTTTTGACACTTAATTGCTTAATACGTGCGGAATAAGTGCGGAATACGTGCAGAATAAGTGCGGAATACGTGCAGAATAAGTACGGAACAAGTGTGGAATACGTGCGGAATACGTGCAGAATACGTGCGGAATACGTGCGGAATAACAGTGTCTTTACTTTCACAGGAAGCGGAGGAAAAGGCTCTAAAAGAACAGAAAGAAAAGGAAGAATATGAAGAATACCTCAAGTTAAAAGAACAGTTCACCGTGGAAGAAGAAGGCACGGACGCGTGTGAATTTCAAGACGTGAGTAGGGACGGAAATTCGACTGTATTCAAATGAAAGCACACGCTCACATTCACACTTTTGCTAGAGACGTTTAAAATCGAACCAGCGAAATTATGGATTTTTTAACCAAAATACAATAAATAAAGTAAAGATAATACAGATATGTCAGCCATCACCACTCCCCCATCGACCCCCCCCCCCCTCCTCCTCCTCGAAGGTGAGAAAATCGATGTTGAGTTTTCACGAATGTTTTGTTTTAGACGGAGTCGCTTCTTCAGCAGTTCATCGAATACATAAAGGTAAATAATATCCGAATGATACTTATGTAAGGCGTGTGTACTGACGTCTGATACTTCTGTAAGGCTTGTGTACTGACGTCTGATACTTATGTAAGGCTTGGGTACTGACGTCTGATACTTATGTAAGGCTTGTGTACTGACGTCTGATACTTATGTAAAGTTTATGTACTGACGTCTGATTTTTATGTAAGGCTTGTAAAGTGACGTCTGATATTTGTGAAGGTTTGTGTACTGACGTCTGATACTTATGTAAGGCTTGTGTACTGACGTCTCATACTTATGTAGGACTTTTATAATGTTATTTGCTCTTCAATTCATTATCTGGTTATAAATTCGTGTTTTTACAATTGCGCCAGTGGTGCAGTAATGATTCGTGAGTGCGCCCAGAATTGTTGGCTAAAATGATCTATTCACAGCACTGGCGCAAGCATCTGTTTGCAACCAGTGGTTAGAAACATGGTGAATTTAAAAGTGCAAAAAAAGTGATGTAAAAGAATTGAGCCCTTAAATGTTGTCTCTACGCAGAACGGTGCAGTAATGATGCAGTAATGATTCGTGAGTGCACCCAGAATTCGTGGCTAAAATGATCTGGCGTCAGCATCCATTTGCAACCAGTGGTAAAGGTCATGGTGATTTAAAAGTGAAAAATGTGATGTAAAAAAACTGACCCTTTCAGTGTTTTCTCTACGTAGAACAGACAAATGAGAAAATGATGTCATTACAGTTTGGTGTTCAATTTTTCAGGATATGAAGGTTGTTATGCTAGAAGACCTTGCTGTTCACTTCAAATTAAAAACACAGGTATTAATTTAAGTTATCTTCGTATTGTAATGAATAGTTGATTTAACAGCCAGTGGCACGAACGGAGGGGGGGGGGGGTGGGGGGGGGATGGACGGGACAGTAACCAAATGATTTGGTCTTAAAAATGTTGTCGAATCCGAGATAAAAAGTAGGAGTAAAATATTATGTAAAAAAAACCATAAGTGAGAGGTTCCTTCACCCAAAATCTGCTGAGACATTTATTCGAAGCGTTAGAAAGTGACAGAATTCCGAAAGTTCAGTTATAAAGCCTTGAATGAAGGCTTTCTGGATCCTGTTTAAAGTTGCAGTCACAAGTTTTTGGAAAATGTGTATCTTTGAAACACATCAAGTACGATTTAGCTCCAAACTCTGACAAACAAAATTCTATAACATGCTTTTCAACTCTACATTAAAAAAAAAAAACATTTCAGTTACATTAACGAGGCGATCTGTGTATTCACTTATTCTGCAGGAATCACATCTATGTAGTGGTTGATTCTGCTGATAAATTAAGTACACATGCACTTTACTTGCACGGCTACCAATCGTTTCCCTTTGTTTACAGGACGTAATAGACCGCATAAAAGAACTGCAAGAAGCAGATAGACTTTCCGGGGTTCTCGATGATCGTGGCAAATTTATTTATATAACCAAGGAAGAATACGAAGCTGTGGCGAAATTCATCAAGCAGCGCGGCCGCGTGTCCATCGCGGAGCTGGCGGAATCCAGCAATAAACTCATTAATCTCAGTCCAGACAATCAGAGCACTCACACGAAACTTGTCGCAAAAGTGTCCTCTTAATGACATCGTACGCTTAAGGAAGAAGTGTGTGTAACGCGGAAAGTAAACATGTGCTCTTAGTCTGCTATGTATTTGTATGGCTTCCAAACGAAAAAAAAAAAACAAGGAAACGACCTGGTTTGAGACCGATTAAGGGCCGATTTCACAACTTAAGTCTAGACCTAGTCTGAAACCAGGTTTCAAACCCAGTCCTGGCAGGACTGTGTCAGTTTATACAGACATAGAAGTCACACATGAATGTGGTCTGGACCGCGGCTGTGAAATTCACTGTGGTCTGTAACCCAGTCTTAACCTCGGTCTAGACTGAGATTGCTCCAATCAGGTCTAGACTTAAGTTGTGAAATCGGCCCTAAAAGAACATTACATAATAAATGCTGTGCCATATGTTTTTTTTTTCTTTTGCATTGTTCCACAACCCGGATGTTCATATTCCATGTCTTTTGCATTGTTCTATAACCTGGATGTTCATATTACATATCTTGCATTGTTCCATAACCTGGATGTTCATGTTCCATGTCTTTTGCATTGTTCCATCACCTGGATGTTCATATTCCAAGGCTTTTGCATTGTTCCATCACATGGATGTTCATATTCCATGTCTTTTGCATTGTTCCATAACTTGGATGTTCATATTCCATGTCTTTTGCATTGTTCCACAACCTAGAGGTTCATATTCCATGTCTTTTGCATTGTTCCACAACCCGGATGTTCATATTCCATGTCTTTTGCACTGTTCCATAACCTGGATGTTCGTGTTCCACGTCTTTTGCATTGTTCCATCACCTGGATGTTCATGTTCCATGTCTTTTGCATTGTTCCATCACCTGTATGTTCATGTTCCATGTCTTTTGCATTCTCCCATAAACCGGATGTTCATATTCCATCTCTTTTGCATTGTACCATCACCTGGATGTTCATATTCCAGGACTTTTGCATTGTTCCATAAACTGGATGTTCATGTTCCATGTCTTTTGCATTGTTCCATCACCTGGATGTATATATTCCATGACTTATCACCGGGCTTTGGGCAGCTGAATCTTACCAGCTATTGGCTGTAATTTCGCGAGCCAACTGGTCTCAGAACATAGTCCTACTCAGGGCAATCTTACCGTCAGAAACATTCTATGGCGGGCGCATTTAGACTTCCATATCCCTCCTGTGCATACGACAAAGTCAGAGCTGGCCAGGTTCTAGTGATCATGGTGACTCAAATCACTTTGTAATTCTGCCAAGTATCTCCTTGGCTTGGTATCTGACACGTAACAAACCAGTGTTAATTTTTGGCGAATCCCTCCCCCCCCCTCCCCCCGTCACCTACCAAAAAGGTAGTTTTTAGAGAAAGTACTACCCAGGGGAGATTCGTGCAATGTTGAAAGGAATCCGATCAAACGTCTGGGAAGCGCATTTTGAAAATTGGCTAACAAAAACTTTCAAAATTTGGCCATTTGGCCTATTTTGCGAATCGCCAAAACAAGTATTTTTTTCAAGAGGGTCCGGAATCCGGGCAGAATTGCGCGAGAGAAAGAAACCTTAAGTAAAAACTTATATACGTAAATACAGACCAGGGATGCCCCCTCCCCCACCCTCCCGACCAAAAACGCTCCAATGAGGGAAAAATATTAAGTTATCATTGCACCAGAATAATTTTATCATTGTCGTCTTTGTATAACATATGATGTCCAATGGGGGGTCAGTTAACGGCCGAAGTAGTCTAAGAGAGACTCGGGGGGGGGGGGGGGGGGGTAAGCTAATATTCCTTTGTAAGACAGATGAAGATGGGTTGGTGCCACTTTATCGTACGATGAACTCTTTCTGAATGCTTGCCTCTAACCTTCCATCCTGTACGCCAAAATTTTAAATATCACTTACCCAAGTGACTGTAACCACGGCACGCGCGCATAGCACAAGAGGTCCCCCCCCCCCCCCCCACTCCCGCTCCCACTCCCAGTCAGTGCATGCGTACCCAACGTTTAAACTGTGATAGTAAAACTCGCTGGCTAAATTCAGCCAGATGGATCAAATTTGCATATTGAAAATATTTGGACTCGTCGGACGCATTTTTTCTTCGAGGAAAGTGAAAGTGCTAATTATTGCTTCAAATGTAAGGTTTATCGGCCGTCCACAATGTTTTCTTCCCCTTAAATATGAGAGAACAAGAAATTTCTTTATGGCATTTTTTGAAAAAAAAATGTGTCAGACAAGAAAAAAAGAGGGAGGTGGGTGAGGGGGGGGGGGTGAGGGGGGAGTATATGCAACTGGTCTGTGTCAAAGCCATTGCCTTATTTATAGAAGCGTTAACAGTAAAGATGAAAGTGCATGCTCAGTGTAAAGTAATAACACGCGCCCAGTTTGATAAAACTGGTTTAATTTCAGCAGCTTAGAATCGTCCTGAAAAAATTATTTGTTACTCCTTTTCGACCTCGTCATGCCAAAAACAAAAGTGTCATTGTGTTATGCAATGGGGGATTCTATCGATGTTTGAACCTGAAAGAAATTAAATCGGAAAGATTCAGGCGAAAATCGTTATCAGTATAAGGGTGTTGGTTAGGGAGGGTGATGGGTTAGGGAGGGTGATAGGTTTGGGAGGTTGATGGGTTTGGGAGAGTGATGGGTTAGGGAGGGCGATGGGATAGGGAGGGTGATAGGTTAGGGGGGTTGATGGGTTTGGGGGATGATGGGTTAAGGAGGGGATGTGTTAGGGAGGGTGATAGGTTAGGGAGGGTGGTGGGTTTGGGAGGGTGATGGGTTTGGGAGAGCGATGGTTTAGGGAGGGTGATAGGTTAGGGAGGATGATGGGTTAGGGGGGGGGGGTGATGGGGCGTCTTACCGGTTGTGGAGGCGACTACGGGAGGCGAGCATACATTTCGTCTTTTTCCAACGTTGAAATGACACCGGTATCCTCAAAACATAGATTTTTCGTGTGTCGTTTGGGGAAAAATTCGATCATAGGGAGACTCACTCTGAAGTTGAAACAGTGAGGTTAAATTATTTGCGCCTCGAATTACTTGAGACAGATACAGCGGCCATGGAATTGTGTCACTGTGGGACACTGGCACGAAGCTTGACGCTCATGTCTGGATTGAGACAAGTATAAAACCTGTTCACCGGGATATGCGTTAAACTGTTAAACTTGAGACATGACGCAATGAACTAACTTGTATTCTGAAATTTGTGCAAGCAACGGTTTTGTTTCATTAAATAGCTTGTTGAATTGCTCAAAGAATATAAATATTTTAATTCAATATATACATGTAAAGGAGAAAAGTTGTGACTTCTGAGAACTTTGTTTCGTTTCTACTGCTTCTGGGTTTGTGCCGAGGTTTAAAGTTGGCCGAGAGCGACGAACTAACATGTGCCGTCTTGAAGGGTGATGGACGGGACATTCCGGGCAGTCTCAACTCGTCCCCCGGCACGTGGTGCAATGTCTTTCCGGATGTCACCGTTCCCACTTCCGGTATCGTCTCGTCGGTTACATTCTACGCCGTAAGAGATGGAGACTTCTTTTTGTCGTTCTGGAAACGTCACTGTGATACGGGATTTGAATTGATGAGTAAAGTCAATATTTACGCAAAATGCAGTAACCAGGTACAAACCTTCACGCCGAGAGAGCCCATCAAGGTCACTGAGGGTCATATTCTGGGAATACATTACAGCTGCAATGCCGCTGACCGTTCCACTGGCGTCGTTGATTACGAGCGAAGCGATCAAAGTTCTCGTACCGAAGGTGTGCGCTCATACAGAGTCGCAACTACAGCTTTCCTTGACGATGGCTGGAATCCAGGGCAGACATTTCAGCTGCAGTTGCAGCAACAGTTCAATAAAAGTGTTGCTCTCCATTTGGAGATATGTCCGATGCCTGACATGCCGAATGCTGGAAGTGTACGCGACACGTCCTGTCCATATGGAACGTTTGGACCTGGCTGTGTTTTTCGTTGTTCTGGCCATTGCCATAACGCCAAGGTTTGCAACGCCACGACTGGCTGGTGTGACAACGGCTGCGCACAAGGATTTAACCCCCCGTTTTGCGTTGAATCCAGACTTGGCCCCAGCCGGATAGGCGTTGTGACGCCATTGCTTTTTCCATGGATCGCCACTTCATTGCTCGCTTTAATACTCCTGACCTTGGTATCAATGCTGTGTTGTGTCGCGAAGCGGAATGTCCACACTCGTGATGTCGCGATCACTCTGCCACCATCAGCTTTCCCAGACATTAAGAAGCTAAACAGCTGTTATTGAGCCCCCAAAAAAAATGGCAGTAAAACGCTACAGGGGATTTGAGAACGCATTTTAGAAGCAATCTCCGAGAAGAGTGAATATTTTTGGATGACCGATTTGTATTTACTTTGACCTTTCTACCGTTTAACTTTCATGTAACGACATCTAGTGTATCGAACTTGAGCTCATCACGACATATTTTTGGGTCGTGACGAAGGTTATACTCTATGTAATTTGCATACTATTAATTTTGCATAAACCTATAAGACCGAGAAAAAAATACACTGTTTCTTGCCTTTGAACAGGTCATTAAATTCAGAAAAAAAACCCTTGTCCTTAAAGCACATAATCCATTTTCTTGAAAGAAAAAATGTTTGGCACACACGCTTTTCTAAGTACAGGGTTGAGATTTCGCGGTCGCCCGTGGCGACCAACTCTTTCGAGTTGGTCGCCCGAGCGGCGACTAACTTTTTTCTGAGTATTTTCAGGTAAATACTGTTGATTCTCTTAAACACCATTTTGTTATTGTTATTTCATGTGAGGCAGTCTAGACAAATTTTGCAAAAAAAGCGCCGGGCGACTAACTGTTGTGCCGGGCGACTAACTGTTGTGCCGGGCGACCGAAAAATGTTACGAAGTCTCAACCCTGGAGTAGAACCAATAAAAGCTTATACAATAACAACCTATAGCTGATATGAAGGTATTCTGTAATTAAACTTTATTAGCCATACCATTTAAACCCACGCTGGAGAGAAAAAGAAGCAGCCCATTCCCAGGTCAGCAAATTTTTATACAATGAAATACCGCCGACACCATACTTTTTCAAGAAAAATATTAACGCTCGATGTTCAGTTTCAGACATTCTGTTCTTTGTTAATTTACTTAAAAGTGTGTATTGGAAAACCAGACTTGTTCTTTTAGCCTGAAGTTTTTGCAGAAAATATAAAAGATATTTTCATTTATTTTCATGCTAACTGTCCGCCCGCCTGATATCGCATCGTATAAATGCAAATGAATACGTGGAAGAAAATAAATAACTGAAAATCATAAGTGATTTATCCTGTTTTTGAATGAAATATCTTTTTTAGAGCAGTGTTTCGAAAATTTCGTGTGGCAGCACTGAAAATATGGTTGGATGAGCTGGAATAATTTGATGTGATCTTCAATAATATCAGTAAAGCAGGCTCCGGCCATACTTCTGCACGGCATCCAAGGTGGGATGGTAGATAACAGCTTTCACACGAACTTGTATCTTCTGAAAGCTAAGGCCTTCCCACCCAACCGTTACTCGCCATGTATTTTCAAATTCACCTATAATTTATAGTACTGAAGTGCAGTGTATTATATGCAAAAATTAAATAAGGTATTACATGCAGAAATTCAGCCATTGAAAATTTTCTAATAACAATTAAAGAAAAACCAAAAGATCGACCAAAATAAAGGGTTTCTAAACATCTTTTGAGCAAAATAAAGGTTTGGGATAAAAATAAAGGTTTTTAAAGGTTTTGTTTACATGCCTGCATAATGAAAAAACACACAAAACACAAAATGGGTAACTCTCCCCCTCCAACACGAATAGTTTTTCCATAATGGATAAAAGCAAACGAAACGGAGGAGGGGGGGGGGGGTTGCAGGGGTGGCCTTCCATAAAATACTTAGGCGCAGAGGCTGTGTGTGGGGGGAGGGAGAGGTTATAAAAATTTGCGTATGCTTATGTGAATGGGTGACACGACAAAACTGGGTAAATTGCTACGCAGTTTATGGATGACCACAGGAGCTTGGGTTGTTTATGCGGCCTGAGTGGAACTGTGTTTAGTGTCCACTTGCAAACTTGGTTTGCAACTTGGAATAAGTTTGTATTTTTTCCGGAATTCTTTGCATTTTTTTTTTTTTTGGGGGGGGGGGGGGGGTTCTTCTCTGTTTTGACGGTTGGATGGTTTTCAGAAAATTCCTCCTACACTATTTGACGGAGAAAGAAAACATTTGGCACACGTGTGTAAGATGACAAGGTCTCGGTGAATCTGCAGTTTTTTTTATTTCAAAGGGCAAGTTGAAGTCATTATTTTTTCTACAAAAGCGATTTCCAGAAAACTCTTCAAAGCGTTTGGGTCCGCGGAGCTTCGTATTTGGAACACATAGAGAGTCATAAGATCTCGCTGAAAGCGCTTGACGACCTCACAGGTCAAGCTGAAACCAAGGTCAAAATACCTTTCGCAATGCCTATTTATCACGGAAAGTGGCTAGAAAAAGCGCCGAAATCCTAGTTTGACAGCACAAAAGTTTCAGGCAAGGGTAAACCCTGTATTGTGAATAGCAACCTTGTGGGCCAAGGTCAAAGGTCATGTGACCTCGTGTACCATTAATGATAGAACGACTTGTCTCGAAAACAGAGGTCAAGCGATTTTGAGCTTATTGTTGAATGTTTGGACCTGACCAGCGTTACATAAGAGGTATCACGGTGACCTTGACCTCGGTCACGCTCAAAAACCAAAGCTGACCGTTATCTCGAAAACGGTTCGAGTCTGATTTTGAGCTCATTTACGACCCTTTGTGCCTTAACAACGTTACACAACAGGTCCTTCAGTGACCTTGACCTACTCGGTCACTTTCAAAAACCGTCAAAGTTGACCACTATCTCCAAAACCTTTAGAAATAGAGCGATTTTGGGTTGGTTTTCCAGCCCTTTGGGCCAAAACGACGACAAGGAAGGGTTACTGGATGCCTCTGACCTTCTCGGTCATAACGTAACACAAATATTTTTTGTGGTTTCTGTAAGTGGGGTCATTCGGCTATCTAGCGCAGTTTGGTTATCTGCAACACGTGCATCTTCCTCTGCCACCGTATTCACACAATTTCATAGCAAGGTAACCGCAGGCCTCCCGGCGGGGAGGTTCATAAAATATAGGTTGTTTGTATAGGCTCTCGGGTCAAAATATATGTTTTTGTAGGTTGTTGCAGATGTAGAAATATAGTTTTTTTTAGCTTGTCCGAGGTTAGAAAAGCGTCCGGAGCCTATTCCTGGAGGACCTCAAAGGCGGTGACTAGCTCGTCAGTGGGAACGAATGCTAGATCTGATATCATTCGGGCAAACGACGCAAACGCATCATCACTGTGGTTCCGGTTATGGAGTCCCTCCGACTACACTTTGCCGTACATGTTTTGCGGAAGATGACAGAAGCACCCTGTGACTTGTGGAAAGTTCTCCCCACTCGCTAATCGAATGTAATATTCTGGTATTTCAAAATCGGAGCGATCTTGTGGAAGCGCTGAGGCTGGTCAGCCCGTTGGCGGTACCTTCTTATGTATCGGCAGACATGGCGAACCGGCGGAAGTTGCACGGCAGCCACTTCGGTCAGTGTTTCAACAGCATTTCAAACAATTTTGTTGCGGCATCTCTTGGGTATCAAGGGCACGCCGTTTATAATACCCTGCTGTGTTTTCATCATTTAACCCCGCCCTGCTTCAGGAGCATGGGTATGGTAGAGGGACTTCATGAATTCTTCTCCGTGAACTTTTCAGTTTTGCACGACATTGCCCTCGACGCCTTTTCTCACGCACATAACATTCTTACCTTTGACACATATCCCTGCAGCAGTATTTTCTAACGACCTCGTTGAGAAGTTATGTATTCCATGATCAGACTTTTTGTATATTATTTCATTTTGGCCCACGTATTTATATCCATTTTTAAATCTACTCCGGAAAATTCCAACGACCATGGAGCCCATACATCTCCTTTGGACAACAAAACATCACACGCACTGTATTGTTGGCCCGATTGCACTTGTTATGGGGGTTAATCCATCAGTGAAATCTTAATTACACCTTGTTAAGGAAGCTAATCCACCACAGGAATCTTAATTGCAATTCAAATGGAGGGTCAAGATTCACACGACTCACAAACTATAATCAGCCATACAATGATCTGTGATTACCAATACAACGAATCTGTGATCATGACTAAAAGGAACTCCAATGGCCCGTTATGTTTGCAAAAGGTCATTCAAAAGAACTTAAATTGATGGGGAAGTAACCTCTTTAATTTTGGCACTTGTCCGCCAGCGGCACTTGCCCTGTACCTTTTATAGGTCCGCCGGGAGGCCTGTAAACGTAGCCCTGTAATTGGAAACCAGCTCTTGCAGCCAAATCCAATGTGGATTTTGTTGGGCACAAAATAAGCGGTGCGAAATTAACATGTTCAGTGAACAGTTAAATAAAATATGGTTAATATACAGAAAACTTGAGTGAATTTGAGATCTTGTATTGAATCATAACCAGTTTGCAAAGGTGATAAATTCAGGTGGACTTTCAAGACTGGTTCAACTGCGAAACCATCTGCTATTTCCAAATGTTGAGCAACATATTCTCGTAACTTATGCCTTCTATTTACTGTCGGTTTTTTTTATGGTGTACAAAAATATAAAACCCTTCAATCGAGTCACGAATAAAGAAACGCAGGAAGTTTCATTCTTTTTATTTTCATACAAAACTATAGCAGCAGCTCCAACTACTGCACTTTGACCTTCCAAATCTTGCTCAAATTTACCAAATCCGACATAAAGGACTTGTGTTAGCGACACCCCTGCCCCAGAAAGTAAATTTACTTCTCCAAACGAAGTATTTTCTTTTCTTTCTTTCTTTTTAATTTGCCGCTGCTTGTTACCCCAGCTGTTTAGGTAATAATGACGTAATCACTTTCCCTAATTTTTATCAATGTTTCAAAAAATTAGCACTGAGTACTTAACAGACTTGACAAAAAAATCGAACCAGATCACATTTTATGACAATAATATCAAGCAAAGTGTGAACGGCAAAAATGCTTAAATACGGAATGACAATTATGACACTATTTACATCACGAATGAATCGAAGACATTTCATTATTGTTCTGAAAACGCACCATATGACGATGTGTATGTACAAGTGAAGGTTTTACACATTTGTCTGCACAAATTGACAATCTAGCGGCATTTTGTTGTACAGCAAAACGTAAACACTGAGCCTGAGTAACACAACACGTGAATGTCAGACAAAATGTCACTCATTCGGACCACAGATTAGTAACTGTACTGCCATAGCAACGGTGGTTCATTAATTCAGCATAAGTCACAACATGAATGAACAGTTCGCCGTTCTGGATGAACGCGTGGCCAGTCTGGATCGTTCCTCACCGCGTTTAAATTCATGTTACTTTTGCTGTGTGACCAACTGGACAAGTCTATTCCGCGCGCCGGCAACTTTGTGGAGTGCGAACGCTTTACAGAACCTTGACCGTTGTCTGTGGCTTAATGCGACTGAGCTGAGGGGGGATTGGGGTGGAGGGGTGGGGGTTGGGGGCAGCCGAATGTGTCAGCCCGACAGATCGTTCGCCTCGTACATATCTTGATCGTACTTGGTTGCCGTGACGACGCGACCGCCGAAGTAGCGCCCGTGTAGCGCTTTGCACGCTTGCTGCATCTCTGAAACAGTACGGGAAGAAAAAATAAAACACCTGTGCTCCATCTGCATTAAGGAACCGTGCAACATTTTAGCTGATTATAAAGCCCCAATTTTCAACCCTTATAAATTCATTGCTGTTTTTTTTTTTTTTTGTTCTACTGCAAGCGGACGTCACAGGACACACGTCATAGCTGTGCATTAATTTTTCAAGTAACTAAGACACTCCGTAAAACTGCACTGTTTTTGCATTATATGATCTGGATGAAAAATTGCTTGCACGTTAGGCAAGCAATACTTAAGATTCGAATTCTGCCAAGACTAAGTTCTGTACTTCAAACACAGCGGTTTCCAGTGCACCTGCTTCGGATCCGAACTCGACGAAGATCTTGACGATGACGTCAGCATCGTCCTCCTCGCCCTGCTTCTCCTGGTAGATGATGACGCGCGCCACCTTGCCGTACTTGCCGCACTCCTCCGTCACCTCCGTCTCCAGTTCCTCATCCAGCTCCTCGGGCCCCACCATGTTCAGCAGAACCATGACGCGGCTCTGAAAAGCAA
Organism: Protula sp. h YS-2021; assembly: GCA_949752745.1. Taxonomy (NCBI): domain Eukaryota; kingdom Metazoa; phylum Annelida; class Polychaeta; order Sabellida; family Serpulidae; genus Protula; species Protula sp. h YS-2021. The sequence continues at coordinate 8,851,724 of OX457029.1, read as the reverse complement.
GGCACGGTGTTAATGGCAGTGGTGGCAAGGAAGGGGGGAGGGGGGGGAGGGGGGTGGAAAGCGGAACGGGGGGGGGGAGGGGAGTCAAATCCTTCCACATTGTTCAGTTGTGTGTCTGAATTGTGTCTGACACAAGTGCGAAGTCTTCAAAAACAGAAATCTGCGAACCTAAAGGCATCAACTGAAATGGCGGACATGACCAATCCCCACTCTGAGCTGAACACTTGGGAGCGGGCGGGGGTGGAGGGGGGAGGGGGGTGGCCTCTCACCTCGGACTGCTTGCGCATGAGTTTCTGCATGATCATGTGACGCTGGTTACTGCCTTTGATGTTCATGCTCTCCTGCTGCTCCAGTGACTGCGTGGCATCGTCCTCCACCAGCGCCTTCTGGGTCTCCGTCAGCTCGGGCGCGCCCGTCTTCTGATTGGTCGCCGCTGGCGCCGCCCCCTGGTTGCCCATCGGCGCAGTGCCTGGTATGGAGTGCGCTGCAAATATAAGAGTACAAGACTGTCCATGGACAATGCCCCAGCTCACGAATTCTTCTGTCATGATGCACCTTCTGGAACAGTTCTTAGATGATTCAATCTATTGAGAAACTGAACTGTCTAGTTTTTTTTTTTTTTTAATTTATCAAAAAGATATCAATGACATTGAATGTGAATACGTTTAGTTCAATTTTTTCACTGCAGAGTTTTATTGGTAGAACATAAAACATACTGAAAATTGTGCAGATACGCGCATCACACAAGGAACTAGAAGCACACGGAACTTACCGACAGTGGGCGGCGGGATGACGACTGGTATCTGAGAGGGGCTGGCTAACACAGGCGATCCCACAGCCGTCGGTGTGATCACTCCAGCCGGTGGCAACCCCGGGGCTATGCCGCCAAAACCTGTGGCAAATTGTAAACGTGTTGAGATTCCAAAATAACCCACAGCCCGCTCCCTCAAGCGGTTCTTATTGGTACATCGAATAGTGTTAAAAAGATAACTCTCCAACTACAGTTCTGAAACAACGCGTTTCTCATTTGGCCGCTTATGTAACACTTATGTAACACTTATGTAACACCTGTCAATCATTTATGGTATTAATATCTACGTTTCACATATTCCTAAAAGTTCTAAAAATTCTCAAAGTTCTAACAACTTAAAACTAGAACAATCGACTGTCTCTACACACCACCGCCGACTCCACAAAATGTGCACCAACCTCCTTGTGTTACCGGCTCTGGAGCCCCTCCCAGTTTGGGCACAACCAAGCCCGGCCCGCCAAGCGGTGGGACAGCCGGAGTGTGGCCCGGTGAACTCCCCCGTGAACCGGGGTTGACTTGGCTAACAGCGTCCATGGCAGTGATTTTGGCTGTGACAGCCGCAGCGGCGACAGCTGCAGCTGTCGGCATTGAACTCATGGCTGTGGGTGCAGCTGCAGCATTAGGTGGCGTACAGCACTGAAAACAAGAGAAGCAAACCAGTGTATCCAAATCATGATATCACTGTGCTACACAAAGAAAACATGCTCCACTTTTTTTTACGATTATCCACACAATTTAACGCATTATTTATGCATTACTTACGCGTACCGTTACACCCAAAAAAAAGGTGGCAACCACCCACTATAAACCAACTTAACTGAAAAAAAAACAAGCATGTCCAAGGAGGTTGGGTTCTGACGATTCACGTTTTTACCGACATTTACACAATTTTACAAAATTTTTAAAATTCCACCATTTCGGCATTTTTTTTTTTTTTTTGTCACTTGTCCAGGTGGAGAAGCACCTAAGAAACTTTGGATCAAAATTTTATAACTATTTAACGCATTAATTACGCGTATTGTTACATGGCGAGAGAAAACACAGAACTCAGAACACGAAACTCTCTAGTTCATGTACAAAATGAAAGAGAGAAGATTTACCTTGCCTACACGAAGATACTGCCCGCCTAAATCAAACAGATTCATGGACGACACGGCGTCTAAGACGGCTTGTGCGGTAGAGTAGTCGATAAAACAATACCCTCTGTCAAACATAAATATATGAATCACTAAATATAATGCATCAGTGCATCATCCGTGAATATTTTATCAAAAATTTCCAGAGTTCACATTTTTAACTTTTGGAGAAATTTTAGATTTATGAACTTGGCAGAAACGGTCTGCCGCAATTTCTAAGCTGGTACAGATATTTCCCAGTTTTAACTCTCGTCATTTTTTAATAAAACTGAACGTTTTTTTTTCTACGTAAAAGAGTTGTTAAATTTACTTGTGTTTTCCTGGTTTTGTAGGATCCATGGCTAGACTAATCGCCGTTATCGTTCCAAATGCTTCGAACACACTGAAATCACAAAGACGTCTGAAACATCAACTCAAAGCAAACCAGCGGCGTGCTTCAAACCCACTTTCACTAGTTCCCAGTAACCCACCCGCCTACAAACTAATCCTTCGGGACCGCACAGCGCCCAGTAAAGACTCCAATATCATATGGTTCTTTAAATAACTTCTTAAAATATATCCAAGTGTGATATTTCAAGCTTAACACTTCCTTCCCTCCCCCCTCCCTTTTTTCTTTCATTATATTTATGGACAACCCATTCAATCAATACCATCTTTGCAGAATACGTTAAATTTTATTTTGTCAAAACGGCTATTTTAAAAGTGTTAGATTGGTCTGACTGACCTCTTGATGTCTGACTCGGTGAGATCTTGGTGGATGGAGGCCACATAGATGCGGTTAAACGTCTTGGCTTCTTCAGCCAGGCGCTCAATGATGGGCTGGGCCTGTGGCATGTTACTCGGCCGACCGACCTAAAACACACCGACAGAACAGAGCTGAAACACCAGTATCTTACATTCACATTTAACCCCCTACCCCCATCCACTGATTTTTTTTTTTTCAGGGTATTTTTGACACCAGGATTCCATCCCCCAAAATTTTACAACTAAAACACATGTGGCTGTTTCCTGTTTCACGAGCAAACATCTTGCGTGACGTAAACGGCGTCTGTTGGAAGTTTTATATCAAAACTACTGCCAAAACGTTTGATCTAAACACAGCCAAAAAATAGTCTTACTGAATCTCTATTACTTTCACCACCCCCTCCGTCTCCCCCACCATATCCACTCCCCGCCACTAAAACCAAACCAAGCATGACTCCCCGAATGAAAATTAAACCTTAAATATAAATACAAAAAAAATTAAATGCTTAAAATTAGCAAATTCGTCGACAAGTCATCAATTAACTTTTTTCAGTAAAAAAAAAATGCCTAGTTTAAAAGTAACTAGCCATTACACAAATCATTCCGTATAAGTTAAACAGACAAGTTTACAGTTAGCAAACTTTTTAGCCTTTTTTTCTAAGAGTTGACCAAGAACTTTCTTCAGCTTAGAACATGGGATACAACGCATGACTAAAACCTGAAATGAGAATACAAGAGAGAAAAGACAACGCCGCCCTGAAATAGAAAAGAACATTATGAAGCATTCATAAAAGCATCATGCCCCTACTGTTTTTTTACTTCTGTGTTCTTAAATTATACCAAAACGCAAACAAGTACTCTGACATCTATTGCTTGAGCAAAACATTGTAAGCCACTGGGGAAATGCACTGGGGTTGTTTGAATATAATCAAAATTTTATTTCCAACTTGAAAATTCTCCTGAACTATGCTGAAAATATATCGCCTAATTTACTTTCATTTGTTAGCGAAACCAATACTCCACTAATAAAATATAAAAATAACATCATTGTGGAGGAAAAAAATTGCGACCGCTGCAAGTTTCATTCACCCTGCAGTGTGTCCACACCAGACGCTACCACCTTCCTCCATCCCTTGTTTTTTTTTTTTAAGCATTTGCTATCTCAACACGCATTTCAAAGTCTTGCTTCAGAAAACGATACTTACGAAGCACCCCTGTCACGCTCTTAAAATGACACCTATTGAATATATAAATAGAGAAATGGGACAGACATTAATGCATTGTGTCAATACATTTATGAATCTATGCACCAACCACGAAGATATTTTTGTTGTTAAAATCACAAAGTAGCACAGGCACACGAATAAAACTCACGTGACAATTTTCTTTTTTTTTTCTAAATGTTTTTCTGAATTTCATTTTGGAATTTCTTATGATAAAAATGTTTTTATTTTTTAAAAATGCTTTCTCCTCGGTTTGCTCTTTAACGTATTAATTTACCTATTTATTTATTTATTTTTTTAATTTTGAAACGCTTGATTCTGCTTCTGTATGTGTGAAATTATGAAACAAACAAAACTCAACAAAACTGTACAGAGCATATTCTTATGACTTTCAAAGTTCCCATACCCTCAAATTTTAAAATGCGCTTTTTTTGGCACAATCATAAAGTACTCACATAAGATACTCATGCGATTGCTCAATCATACTTTGGCTACAAAAATGAATACTTATTTTTGAAAATACTTTCGTCACAATAAAGGTTATTCTGACAGTAACACACACGGAGCTATTTTCAAATAAAAACCTAGCCCTCGTACAATGTTTGAGAAATCCTCGTTTGTTTATTACAAAGGAAAAACACTTGCAAAATCTCCCGAGAAAGCATTTCGGTTGAATTTCAAACACGGTTTGCCACGCCGGCTTACGGGGGTGGTTCTATTGCACCCCAATACGCCTCATAATCTCCATGGAAACCTGACGTCAGTGAGTGAGTGCCCGTGCTGTGTAAGGGTCTCCAGTGAAAAGTAACTTACTACCTTGATGTTCCTTCCACCAATCATGACCCCGTTCATCTGCTCCAGTGCCAAGTAGGCCGCTTCAGGCACATCGTACTCGATAAACGCAAAGCCCTTGTGCTTATTGGTGATCGGGTCCCAGGAAAGGTTCACACTCTTGATGGGTCCGAACGGCAGGAAAGCTTGCTTGATCGTGTCTTCCTTGATCTCAAAATTGATGCTTCCCACGTAGATCCTGTAAACAATAATATTAATTATTCCCTTACTTCATCTTTGACCCCATCTTTATTTTTTCACAACGCACTGAATATATTTTTTTCATTTTAGACTCCCAGTTACTCTTTCTTTCAAATTCATTCATCTAATGTATGAAATAACTTTTTGCGTAGATCTAAAAGATCACATTTTTGTGCGCTACTTTCTCGCCTTCAAAAAAATTTCATCTGTTCATTTTTCACTTTCATGATTAAGCCCTCATGACTTTTGACTTTTACTGTTTAAAATGTTTTAGGACGTTGCAAAACGTGTGCTGCTATCAACACAAACCTGCACATAAGGGCTAGCGCCTGTTGCCTCTGTACCGTGTTCTGAAAATTCTGCATTTGCTGTGTGAAAAGAAACAAAGGTATGATCAAAACTACGGCTCTTTATTCAAACTTTCACATCACACTTTCGAGCCCAACTTTGAAACAATCGGACTCATCCGCGATACAGACAGTAAATTAACATTTAAAGAGGAACTTGCTCCCAACTGGAAAGAAAAACTCGTGGCAGAGAGGAGAGGAGCAGGAGGAGAGGAGGAGAGGAGAGGAGAGGAGAGGAGAGGAGGAGGAGAGGAGGAGGAGGTGGAGAGGAGAGGAGGAGGAGAGGAGAGAGAAGAGGAGGAGGAAAGGAGAAGAGGAGCAGGAGCAGGAGAGGACAGGACAGGAGGACGAGAGGCGAGGAGAGCAGGAGGAGGAGGAGAGAGAGAGACACTATATCGTGAAGACAAGGCACTGGTGACCACAACTCGTTTTTGTCAAGCGAGCAGCAGAGCACATCAGTGCTGTCGATGAACTCGACACTGCACTAGCTTGTTTTGCTTTCCCTCGGTTAGTAACAACCCTCTCAGTAGCTCGCTGAGATGGTCCGCGTTCCGAGGCCTTTTCAATTCTAAATCCTCCATGAAAAAACAGGTGATTTCGGTATTTTAAATAGACGCTTAAGAACGTAAACAACCCGGGAACTACTAGAACAGCCATCTTCATTTGTGACTTTTCTTGTTGCACAAACTGCACTAGTATTCTAAAATATTGCTACTTAAAATGCAAACAACGCCCAATTTGACTTATTTAATTGATAACAACATACACAGACAGCAATAGCATTGGAAAAAAAAACTGCATGAAAAACCAGTGTACAAAATTACATTCGATGAAAAATGCCACGGCAAGAAACCGCAAGCCAACCTGGTGTTGATGTGCGATGGTTTGTTTGACTAGGACGCTCTTGATGCTCTGTTCCATGGCGTATTTCTTACTCCTGTTCAGGCAGTCTTGCTGGTAATTGGACAGTCGCGGTGGCACGATCGGCTTCTCCTCTTTCTTCGCCCCCGGGCCGGCCAGAACGGGGCCGAGCTGCTGTCCCTGCGGCACGAGGGCTTCCTGCTGAGGCACCGGCGTGGGAGGGGCGGGTGGCGCGGGGGGTGCCGGGGGCGCGGGCACACCTGTAACAATGATCTCACAGGTAGGCTTTTGACCTAGTTTGCCAGACCAACAGACCACCTATAAACAAAACTGCGGGGTCAACAAACGAAGGGCCTGAAACTATCATCTACCGATCCTGCACATTATGAAAAACCGTGGGCTTAGTTTAAGCTCATGGTTTAAAAAAAAAAAAAAAAAGAATTATGTGCCCAAGTTTGGGAAGTTTGTGAAATACTGACCGCCCTCCAAATACTCGCCGTGCTATATACCTGCAACCTGCTCCTATAAATGTATTCCCCTTGGTTTTTTTTTTCAACCCCTTAAGTTGGTATTTTGTTTTCAACTACTGTTTCAACTACTGTGACGCGATTATTTCACGTAAAAAATAGCATCACAGGTTGCCATGTATTTTATGAAATCCAGCAAATATACTTCAGATTTTGCATTTTAAAATGTTTCATTATTCTTAAGATATTCATCCCGTGAAAGACTTTTGTGCTGTGGTTTTCGCGTGTTACGCCCTAACAGCTAACTACAAAAACACGAAATATCTCTCGGAGCTTGATTGACAATAAGGCATTTCCTGAACGACTCATCTGCTGCTTCTACAAGATCCTTTGGCATTCCTAAAAACCCTAAACGCATGTTTCTAGGTGGTCTGTGGTCCCTCACACAACATCACACAGAAACGGAGGTGACGTTTATACGAGTCACCCGACCGCCGCCGCGTGCCTGACCGGGTTTAACACTGTGTTACAGCTTCAAGAAAACAAGTATGAAAACGGTTACTTTGCCATTCTGCCGTACTCGCTTTTGCCAAACTGTAATGTTTACCATTGTACTATTTGGACAAGGCATAAAATGCATGGTTGTGTTTCTACACGCGTGGTAAGTCGCAGGCTGCCGCGTCGCTTTACTGGCTACTGCCGAGTACAGAAAACACAGAAACAGAACAAGGTATCAGTACCCGGCATGACGTGTGCCCTCTAGCAGTACTCGTGCTCATAAGTACCTTTTTATTTACTACGTCCCACCGAGTAAACTAGTTCTTTCTGAAACAAATGTCATTATGTGGTGGCGTGAATTGCGGCAGTGGGAGTGGATTTACTTCAACAACCTTCAGAACGAACGCATGCCCTTAAAATAACCCACATCTGCTGTACTGGAGTTTTATTCCATTATATGGAACAGAGAATAACACCAGATATGTGAACACGCCACTCGCACTTGTGGCCCGTCCTTTCTGTGACCCTGGATACGCGTGGCCGGGAAGGCAATCCGCAGAAAACAACCGCTGAAACGACACCCGGGGGAGGGGGGAGGTGGCTTTAAACCCTGCGACGGCTCAAATTCTGCGGGATTCTTCGTAGCACGGAAAACTGACCAACTCCTTGAAATCTCATTAATTCCCTAAAATTTAGCCTGTCTTCAAAAAAAAAAAAAAAAAAAATGCGAACCACCTAAAAACTTACCTTTAGTACAGTGGCAATTGCTAAGCAGTTAGGACTAATTCTGATTGAAACGCAACAAAAACTTAGGTATTTTCTTGCACGCTTTGATAAATCTACAAAACCTTGCAGATCGCCAACACACACACACACACAAAAAAAAATCCACCGAAATGTCGTTTCACCGAAGTATGTTTTGCATATAAGAACTGTACTTTGTTATCATTATGTGTCATTTTGCCAATGGAATGGCCCCCCTTTGATGGAATAGCGATTAGTTCCGATTAGTCTCGAGCACAAACAGCAGCAGACATCTTAGGAAAAAGTTTCTACAGAATACCACAAGAATATCGACCATACAGCCATCAGGATTACAAAAAAAATCAAAATATTCAACTTCCACATGCGGACACTATATGCTACGCAGCTGCTTTATTTATACATATATATATATTAATATGTGTAATAAGATGAAGTGGAGTGGCCACTTCTGCCACCCATCTACATCAAATCATTTGTCTCGTTGACGCCCCCATAACTGAACCTGCTAACATAAAGCAGAAACTGTGTAGAAGAGACAATACAAGGGGAAACCTTTCCATTTCTATATATCTATATAGCTACTCTGACATTCTAGACTGCGTCGTTAACTGTGTCGGAAAAGCAGAGTGTTTAGCCGTAGGTGTGAGAAATAGTCTGTCTTTACGAATGTTCGGAAAAAAATCAAAACGTCAGCACAGGGTTGGAGATCCGAAGTCACCTGAGGCTACTTTCCTTTCCCAGCGAAAGCCCTCTTCAATTTAGCTGCTTGAAAGTCGCCAAAGTAATTAAGAAAGGTCAAACACGAGAAAAAATGGAAAACAAGTAGAGTGAATAAACAGGCGACTAACTACCGCAACCCTCTTGAATGAGTTACCAATACTTTTTTTTCAATTCCATGGTTATCGACCACATTTCCACCGCACTGTTTAAAGTCACTACCCACATGTTCTTCAGTCTCCAACCCTGCCAAACCTATACTATATTGTTTTATTACGTTATACAAGTGAAATTTTATTGAGCTGAATGATAATTTAAGAAGAACAAAATTAAGTAGGGGTCAGCTTTGTTTTTTCACGGACTCTCTTCAGACACTACTCTCCAAGCACCTGGCAACAAAAAGCAGAAACCATGTGTAGCTACAATGAACTGGGGAAAGTTAGGAAGATTCTTACAAATCGCCAGCAGCAATGGCTTTAGGCCAACTCTCAATGCGATGTAGGGGAAAAATCAGCAGGGACGGATGTTTATTTCCACGATAATAAACGTATTCTGTATTTATTCACTTGTACAAGACACTCAGCTGTATATTGTTTGCAAGCAGCGTAGCGTGCGCAGTAGCTGGAACGACAGCTACGACATTGCCCAACGTGTCATCATATGGTCATTTCCTGGTTATAGCCCCCCCTCCCCCCAACCTTCCCCCTGGCAATTCCTTTGTTTGTTTGTGTTACAGTTCCGTAGCTATCCAGACTGAAGTCGTTTTGTTTAATGACGCAAGCTGGCGTTTCTTTTGACACTGTTTGTCGCGGGTTTCCCACAATTCCCCACCCAAACGTAATCCTTAACAGTCAGTTATCTTTGATATTTTGCGAGATCATTGTGAAACTTGAAGCACATTTAGCAGACAAGTAGACAGGGAAATGATTAAACAGCACTTGCTGCACGTTTGTTTCCATGAAGTGACGGTACGAGCCTGGAATGATGTTTCGTAGCAAAAGAAAAGTCTCTGATACGTGAGCTGTGAACAAAATAAGAACACATTAAAACAGAAAGGCGAGCAATGTAATCAACACACCCTGGGTAAAACCTGAAAAAAAACCTAAAAGGAACATGGAGATGCTAAACAGCGACTACATTCGTAACCTCTTTTTTACTTTGACGAGTAATTGTAACATTTTTACACGAGGAGACTTTTATTGTAGATTAGGTCGAAAGGAGTACATGCCCCGGTATTTTACTCTTGCCCAAGTGGCAAAATTGATAAGGATAAAAAGTTTCCTGGATTGAAGATTATTGGTTATAGTGCATTATTTAGACCATACACCAGAGCATGCATCGGTTATGGCTAGGAAGACCACGTCTGCTCATTTTCACAACTAGAGCAGTGTGCATAGCCCACATATTACCCACAGCCCCCCCCCCCCCCCATTAGTTAAACACGGCCATCAATAGTCAATCAAGAGCTGAAATTTTCCAAGTTCAGTTTGTGCATTTTCCTTGGACGACCCTGGGTCATTTACAATACTGATCTGCGTTTGCTCCCATGGAAGTTACATACCAAGTTTCATTAAAATCCTTGCAGCAGTTTTTAAGTTATCGTGTTAACAAGCTGTTGGTGACAGACCGACGCACTGTAGATCGCACATATGCCCCCCCCCCCCCCCCCCCGTGGGGAATAAATTCGCAGCAAGCCGCACATCTGCTGATGCTACTAATGGGTAAAAGGTAAAGGATGCATCTTACTGGCATTTCACACTTTACTCGTATGTGCAACACCTGAAACTTGTTGAATACATATAAATATATATATGTTGCCGGGTTTTGTTAGTCTGGATAACAATCGTATTGCTTCATATATGGCCAGAGAAAATTATCAGCTTGGATAATTATTTATCTTGGGCTATAGCTTGCAATTGGAACTATTATAAAAGAGATCCATGTTTAGACTTTCTATACCGACATTGTAGGAACGACAGAGTATCCTCAGTATACGTAACAGATTGACAGTTGAAAAAAAAGTAACCGTTTCTGCAGACATTAAAAATCAAATACCATTTCAGGCAAATTGTCAAACTGTCAAATTTAAAAGCCTTAACGTTCATTTTGTGAACAGTCTGATTTGATAGTTTGCCTGCTACATATACATACATCAGGGTTCGCGATGGGTTCTCGGGGAAAATGAGTCCAAAAAGGAACCTGGGACTCAGTTGGGTCCAGAAAAACTCGGTGGGTTCCACAAAAATGAGTCATTTCGTAAAAAAAAAAATGCCCATAAAGTGGACAAAAACCCCGCCAACGCGAACCCTGGTCACATAATGACCATTAAAAAAAAAATGATTTTTAGTTTTCAAATGAACGTAAAACTATTGGTTCGGGGAATGTCGAGACAGCGGCATCAACACTGGCAGCACCCTTGCTCTGCCTTTTGGTTCACACGCGGATATGTGGATGACTTAATTCAACACCAATCAGCACTTCGCTGGCAGTTTAAAGCATTACCTTAACAGAAGAAACACTCAGAATAAAACACCTGCATACACACAATATATTTTGATGCATTTCAAATTTACTCTACTCATACGCAAATGGCTGATGTTAAAAGCGAAGTCCTCCCCTGAACAGTCAAACCCTATGTATTCCAACCGCAGAGACAAAGACGCTAAAATCTAGCCAACGATTTTTAACTGTTTTTTTCCTTCTGCCGCATCTTAAGTGATGGGAGATCACTTAGGGTCTGAATGCTACAACCTGAATAACAAATCGTGGCTTTAGATTGTCAACACCTTTTGTGTCTGCTGGACACAGGCGAAACCACACATTACCTGGCAATGAGGCGGAGGTATCCATGCTTTGATCGCCAACGTCTAGCTTTGGTTTCTTTACGGATGGCTCACCACTCCCCTGCTCATTCTGCAACACAAAAATGCCCATTTTGTTCATTCAGCAGTTTTATTCACCAAACGGGTTTTGTTCACATTACCACAAAAAGCAATCCGAAAATATTCGCACGGCGCTGCTTAAGTTGTTCCCATTCAATTTTATGAATATTCCATGTTCTACCAATATGTTTTTTTTTTTTTTTTTTTTTTTTTCAATTACAGTATTGGGTAACGCCTGAAGCTCTGTCACCGCTTTTGCTATTTGGTCCACAAAATGGCACCATGTTTGGCAGAAAATGTTCGATTTTAGAGGTAACATCGGGAGAAAAGCCAGATCCAAGAAGCCGTTCTTACAGAGGGACCTTTGTCCCACTGAAATGACCATACATGTCAACTGCACTCGCTTTCATGGCCCTCGTGTCTTAACAAGTCTTCATTATTTTAGTGCAGCATTATTTTACACTTCCAGACGAGTTCCTTGTTTAGTTAAGCAAAATGTTTGCTTATCACGTTCTAGAATAAAAACAGAAAATTAATTGGGATATCTTTAATTCATATATATTTGCATATTCTGAAAAAACCGAAACCGAACCAAAAAACCGCGGATTTTTCTTTAAAAACCGAACCGGACCCATCAGTGACGGATCACATCACCAGTGCTGAACATCTGCAACTAATGAATATAGTGTCTTTCTTCCTGCTAGATTTTATGAAAATCGAATTGGCCATCTCTGAGATCTCTTTGTACATGATCAAAAAGTTAAAACACAACAAAGTGAATATTAAAAAAAAAAAATCGTCAAAAATATAATTTTGGATCAGAATCAACCTTCCTGATGATGCGCAATATCTGGTCTTTCTAGTTCCACGGTTCGGTGAAGATCCGATGAACTGTTTTAGAGATATCGCGTAAACAATGTCCAAAACAGAAAATAAAATAAACCAAAGTGAAAATATAAAAAGTTCGTGAAAAATTCAATTTTTTGCAAAAACACAAAATAATCTTTAGTGATGATGTGTATGGTCTTTGTTTCTAAAAAGTTTGATGAAGATCTCATGAACTGTTTTAGAGATATCGCGTAAACAAAGTCCAGAAGTTTAATAAAAAAAAAAACACCCAAGTGAAAATTTCAAAAATTCGTAAAAAAATTAATTTTGACAAAAATGAGAATAAAACCTCCATGCAGACCTGCCCTATGTGGTCTTACTTCCTGCAATGTATGGTAAAGCTCTGATGTGCTGTTTTTGAGATGTAGCGTAAACAAAGTCTAAAAACAGCACTGAAAGCACCAATTTTTTTTTTTTAAATTCCATTATTCCGATTTTTATCGGACCGCCAAAAAAATTTGGCGTGCATCAAGCTACGGTCATGTGGGTAACCTTTGCAAAATATCAAACCAAACTGGTAAAATGAAAAAGAACATCTCCCATGGTTGAAATCACACCTTGCGTCAAATATCGCGAAATAAGGTACGGTATATTTTAATCGAAAGGATTTCCAAATTCGCCGTTGGTTTATTTAGTGGAGTCGGAATGTAACATTTTGCTGTTACCACTTTAGTCCTAGATACCCCTTGTGGTCTTCCTATGACAGCAAGAGTTCCTACAATAGGACTTACTATTAGTGTCAATTTCGGCAATCCCGACGCACGACTATGGCCTTCACCGAATCGTTTTAGAAAGGGATCACCACATCAATTGCCGTTTAAAATTATGGAGCAAAATTTTTACAGTCAAAAATAATTTTGTACCGAGAAAAATAGATGAGATCACGATATACAAACCCCACTATCGCCCATAACACCAATACATATACCATTGCTAAAACAGTCTTTACTTAAGTTTGGGAGCTTCGTGGAGGTCGAAAATTATGCGCCAGGACACTTCTCAGTGAGCCTTTTAAGAAAACGCCTGCCACTTATAACATCGGTGGCTTAAAATGAAGCACAGCCCCGAAAGTTGAGACCAATGGCCATTTCTGTCCTAGAAGAAAGAAAGGGTTCGCTGGGACCATTACCAGTTATGAACTATTTTTACTGGAACCAGTTCTTTCTCATCTCCCTCGTACGTAGTTTATTCTTAAACTTTAATGCATTGATTTGTGATACTTTTGAGCGTTTTTTCTGTTCATCTGTCTCCATTCTGACGATCACATAGCCACTTTTTAATTATACACCTTTCTTTTTGTATCGGGATTTGAACAGTGCATTTGTCGTAAGCGCCCTCTGTAACGTCTACTCGTATGCCAAATGCTTATTTCCAAAAACTTGCAATCGAACCCCATTTTTCAAAAACAAAACCACCGGGCCCTAAATAAGCCAATTCGCACTTTCGGGTTTTTCCGGTGGAGCTGTTGTTTAGACTGAAAATGTTGGGTGATAAATTATTTCCCTTTAGCAACCAACATGTGAATATGTTTCTGGCAAAACGGAATTTTGTTGATTTTTGCCGTTTTTTATCATTTCTTTACATCCTTATCCCACCTGAATTCAGCCGAAACGCAAAAACTATCCGGCAAAAGTCAAGAGTGCGAACTGGCTTATGAGCGCGCGCAGGCCTCCACCGAATCTAACTGGAATATGAAAACGTGTCCCGCCACGCCAAAATTTCCGCAACTCGAACTGTGAGCTGTGGGGAATTTTGTCAATAATTTTAAACAAAATTTCAATCGCTCAACTTTCGTTTTCAATTTACTACCAACAATGCAATATTAACATAAAGACATACCAAAGAATTTTCACCATTTGTGATTACGTTATTTTCCACAAGAAGGTCGGCAGCCATTTTGTTTGAAACCAAGATGGTTTCCCACTTGCAGAGCGTTGTTGTTCAACAGCCAACCTCTTCAGCAAGTCAGTCTGTTGTCTATAACACCTTTTTACTCTGCAAATCAACTAGATAATCGGTTAAAATAGTACTCATAAAGATAAGAACCACTTTTTAAAATATTCATACTCTTCTATTATACTTCAGCGATAGTTTTCCAGGGGTTACCTATTTTATAACAACGACTTTTTTTTACGAAAAATCGTTATCGGATATCGGTTTTTGAAAAGCAAACAGTAACTTGGTCCCAGTCTTACTTCACGGTATGGTTCATCAAAATGTAAACTGGTTTTGTTTCTACGATAAAGTCAGTTGATTTTTTATTGCCCCTGGCCCAACTGTCCTTCTGCTTCTCAATCGGACCCAAAATGGTCGCGCCGGGTTGGAGACAACACTTTGTTCAAACACCAGTAGGTATAAGACGACATTTCTGGACGCTCAACCCCCTCTCCCTCCCCACCCCTTGGTGGACCTCCCTGCCTCCCCCGGTTTGAATTTCTGATTTTAGTATATTCTTTCCTTTCAGACCATTCTGTGCATTTTTTTTACCTCTGGATCCCATCCACTCCAGGTGGGAATTTCTGATTTTAGCATTTTTTTTCCTTTCCGACAATTCGAGCATTTTTCTTTCTTTTTTTTACCTTTGAACCCCAACCTAGGTTGGAATTTCTGATATTGGTATATTTTTCAGACTACTCTGAGCGTTTTTCTTTTTTTTTTCACCTTTCAAAAAACCCATCCCCACCCAGGTGGGCATTTCTAATTTTAGCATATTTTTTTTTTCGTTTCAAACCATTCTGAGCAGTTTTCATTCTTTCATTTCATTCTTTAAAAATTGTGAACATTGGAAATGCATAACAGTTTAACGTCGGGTACATGGAAATGCAAGTCAGAACTGAGTCTGCTGTTTAAGAGAAGTTTATTATAATTGACTTATGGCATTTCGATGAACATCGAATACGTCAAGCTTTCTAGATCTCAGCTGTTAAAAAATCGGTGATGTGCTTCTCGGCAATGCATTTAAAATCTATACATCAGCAGTCGATATTTTACACTATTTCACACGAGTTGGTGATCCTTAAAAAGGGCGGAAGTTTTTTTATTAGCTGATCTTGCTTGCAATAGTAAGTGTTAAGGAATGTGTTTAATTGTATCATTCACCGCTGTAAGCTGTATATGTAGAATGAGACCGCACAGCCGCACGCATTGTTTAATACTTGACAAGTGACAGTTAACATCTCTTCAATTGGCATGAGAAAAATGTGTATTTTCATTCTCTTACCGATGTCACCAGCAGAGACCTTTTTTCTGCTTTCTAAGCCACTCATTCATCTGAATACATATGTTCACTTAACAGAATTTTAGATTTTGGCATATTTTTTCAGAGTATTTTAAGCATTTTTTATTGGGTGTTAGACCTAGGTGGTAACGTCAACAGCGCATAACTTCAAAACGACTTGACCACTTTCAACCATTTTTCACCATGGAATTCAGTGGGATTTAAGCTGCAAGTGTCAAAATATTTTAATACAAAATTTACTGAACGTGATGGTACACAGTTTCAACAGTATTAGAAGCTTACTGGAGGCTACAACTTTATCACACTCGTTGTAGGATATTGGAGGCACGATTACAGAATAACTTCTATAAGACTTTTATGTAAAGAAGAAGAAACTGAAAATACATCAAGTTGACAGTTTTGCTTCATAGGTAAGATATAAAACCTTTTAACATTTTTTGAAAACTTAGTCATGTTGAAGGCATAGCAACAATGTTTTTCCTTCTATTCAATTTAATTTTATGTGAGTTGTTTCAAAGTCAACAGGGGAAGAAAATAATAAAAATAATCATAATAATAAAACAGAAATTTTCGAACCTAATAATGCATCTGACTTGTTACAAGAAATGCGACCAGACAACATGGAGAATATTTTATTATTTGTTCGTCATAAAGATGTTCTTTAAAACATGATTAAAACAAAACTAAAAAATATGGACATACATTCAACTCGAGTGAAGCTTTATATCAACATGAGAAAGCAGTTTTTCATAACCGTAAAAATATTGATTTAGCTATTGTTTCATGCAGAAATGGATATGAAGCGAAACGCACAGCTAAAGTAATAAAGTCATGTTCGTCGTGGCATACAGTGAAGGTAAGCAAACTGCGTGAAGTTTTGTATGTAAAATTAAATCAATGTGTGGTATTTCGTTAAAAGTTAAAAGAATGTAGAGATAAAACCTTAGTTGAAGCAGCTTATGACAAATGGTGTGTAGGTGGTTTCAAACAATTATCATCTCTATCATATCCGGGAAATAATATAATGGGAAAGCTTTTGAAAAGCTAGCTATGTGTATTTAATCAGAGGGGTACATTAAAGTATACATCAGAAGAACTCAAGAATGAATTAAACTTGAAGAACATTAAAGTTTATATGTATGAATTGTAATGCACAACATACCCTACCAACTCTTTTCTTTGAATTGTCAAACTATTAGTAAAGTTATTCATATTTGCATGACAATAAAAGTTTTATTATATGAATGATTGGTTTCATTTTGAGTTAAGATTACAACAAAGAAAGACTACTTAACCAATACGTACTTTAAACCTGGAATTCCTGGAGCATTTGTAGAACCAGCAATTGAAACAAAACAAACCTGTGAGATATTCCAAAGTGAAAAAATGGTTGCAAGATCAAAATCCTTTTAGTTTACTTCAACCAGTGAAATACAAATTTAAAAGACAACGCATTATTACCGGTGGTATTGATGATATTTGTGAGTAGACTTGTAGCCAATATTGCAGCAAATAATGAAGGCAATTACTTTCTACTCATTATCATAGATGTCTTTTACACACATTTGTGGGCACAACCTGTTCCAAATAAAAGTCATTCGAGTATCATTCAAGCTTTTCAAAAGATTTTTCAAGAAACAGCAAGAAGACCCAGAACGTTGAGGTAAGATAACGGAACAGAATTTAAGAACAGATGAGTGAAGCAATTTCTAAAGAAAGACGGCATTCATGCATATACTACTAAGAATGAGACAAAAGCCAACTTTGCTGAAAGAGTCATACGTCCTTTCAAAGGAATGATGTATCGCTATTTTCTACATCAGCAAACGTATCGATATAGAGATATTTTACAAGACCTAGTCTACAATTATAATCATAGACCTCATGGATCCTTACCAAATGCATTATCACCGGTAGACATTACCAAGAAGATTGAATCTTAAGTGTGGAAACGCATGTATGTTGATAAATTGAAGTTTAACATTGGTCAACATGTTCGCATTTCACACATGAAATATGTATTTCAAAGGGATTAACCATATAAAATGGACACAAGAAGTGTTCATTGTCACACATCGTTGTAAGAAGAAAGGAATACTCTTAAACGAAGATATTGATAGTCATTTCTATGAAGAAGAATTACAAGCTGTTGCAAAAGACGCTCAATCCGTGTACAAAATTGAAAAAGTTTTGAAGATACGAGAAAGACGAGGCGTGAAAGAATTATTTGTGAAGTGGTTAGGCTGGGCAAGGAAATGTAATAGTTGGGTAAAGTATTCCGATATTCAAGCGCTATGAAGCTTCCGTTTACATGTTTAGTTTCTGGACTAACAGGTGGTGGGAAAATGTCTCTTGTGAAAGCGCTCATTGAATAAAAAGGTCACTCAACCATTTTCTAAAAATATCTTGCTGCGAATTTGCCCTTGTACACAGAGAGGGAAGGAGTGACATTTCATCAAAGCATTCCAGGGGATATTGAAAAGCATTTTAATCCAACACAGAATAACTTACTCATTTATGATGATCTCATGACCATATGTCATAGTGTTGAACGCATGACTAGATTGTTTAGTGTTTGAAGTACCCATAAACATCTAAGTATTATTTTCATCCTATACAATCTGTTTCACCACGGAAAGGAAATGCGTAATATTAGTTTAAATACGCATTACATTAATCTCTTTAAAAATCCCAGGGATAGTCAACAGATCAGTACACTGGCTAGACAAGATATCAAGCATATCAAGATGCTGCGAGCAAATCGCATGGCTATTTGTTCATTGATTTGAAACCAAGGACAGAAGATAAGTTACGTACTCGCACAGGAATTCGACCAACTGATACACATTACGTTTATGTGAATAAAATAGTGCACGAAGAAGAATTACAGCAGTCTTGTATTAAATCTCCAGATGTCTAAACAAATTCAATCGAATCAACCGTTTCTTCATTTATTAGCATGTGGCAGTATTAAGCGACGTAAATCCTTATCGAAGCAAGCCACAAAGGATAAATTCATCAGTTTGCTTTAAATATGCTTAAAGATATTGCATGGACACTTACCATTTAAAGCGTACACAACACACCATTCAAAAACTGGCTGATAAGAAAATTTCCCTCAAGCGTAAAAATTGATTAATCGGAAAGGTGGATTTGTTGGAATAATTGTAAGAACTGCGCTTCCATTATTAGCTCAATTATTACAGAAAAATGAAGCATACATTGAAAAGGGTCCTTATTCCTGAAACAGAATATAGAAAATTATTATCAAGTTAACGTTAAAATGATAGTATTAAAGCTAAAGTGAATAAACTTTTAAAAACGAAACGAAATCGTGAAACTGCACACAGAAATATTTCAACTTTTTAACCGACATTTACGTACAATTCAATCGCAAGTGTGCTGCTGCAGCTACTGAATTTGTGTTGAAAACTGGAGATGTAATTGAAATATCCAACATTATTGATTTAGTGATTTGGTTGCTACAAGAAGAAAAGAACGACAAGTACCACCACGATGTTGGAGCAGTTTATTCAGGAAATTGCAGATGCTAATATTCCAAAAAAGCTGTTTTTAGCAAAAGAAATGAATCAGCGCCAACCAAGACAGTTTCCAGAAGGATGAGAAAATTTGTAACATGGCTTTAATAATGGTGTTGTTGTCAAGAAAATGAAAATAACAGCAGTGTGTGCAATGCATGCGGCGTACACATTACACGCAATGTCCATTAGTCCACCAACGCGCGTATACGATTTAATGATCATGGAGTCAACAAGTTTTTACATTACTCTGCCTAGTAATGCTCGCATGAACTATTATCCTACTAATAAAGCCTCTAAATTATCAAATAAGTTTGCCTCGTATATTATGTTTGAGAGGAAAACATGAAGTGGCCTTAGCTGAAATTCAATAGCCTCAGACATGGACTTAATGGGACGAGGAATAGACTTTACTCTTGGTTATCGGTCCCCATTAGGTGATAGTTTCTATGAAATTAATATTCCATATGGTTATTATATATCTATACCTGAAATATGTGATGCAATAACTAAAGAATTACAAAGATCTATTACCGGGGGTTTCCGAAAAAAGCCCAGGGCTTCTATTTGGAAACTGGCCAATTTCAGGTGCTCATTTAGAAACCAAATAGAAGCCCCGGGGCTTCTATCAGGAAACAGTTTCCTAATTAGAGCCCCGGGGCTTCTATTTGTTTTAGATAGAAGGGAGGGACGGTTGTCGGTAAGTTTTTATTGAAAACAAATTACCATCAATCTCTTATTAAAACGCTACATGCTGAGGATTTCGGCACAAAAAATAAAACACACAAAAACAACAGTAACTAAAAAAGTCTGGTAAAGTGGGGGGGGGGGTTGCCTTGTAGGAAGCACAGGATTAAGCAACGACGCAGAACGTGTCTAGGGGTTTGCCTCACATCAAAGGATTAAGTGCACCGTGTCTGCATTGCTAGTAAACATAAGTTCTAAAAAGACTTGCAGGGATGGAGGGGCAACATCACGCCGCCCGTTTCAGTACTCAGCCGGTTATATTTCCAGTAATACTACGGAGTAAAGGTGGCTGTGGGGAGGGGGGTTGTGTGTTCGCCTTGTGCAATGCACAGGATTAAGCAACGATGAAGAGCATGTCTAGGGGCTGCCTCATATCAAAGGATTAAGTGCACCGTGTCTGCATTACGAGTAAACACGAGTTTTAAAAAGACTTGCAGGGAAGGAGGGGGGCTTTTATTAGGAAACGATTTTTTCAGGTCTTTATTTTAAATCCAAATAGAAGCCCCGGGGCTTCTATTGGGAAACAGTTTCCTAATAAGAGCCCCGGGGCTTTTATATGGGGGAGCTTCTTTTCGGAAACTCCCGGTACCACAAACTCTATTCGGTTAAAGTATGATAAAATTGGACGAAGAGTTTCTTTTCTTTCGAGAAATAATTACGATATTGTCTTTTCTACTGGATTAGCTGAGATTTTAGTATTTATACCAGATAAATGGTATAAACAATCTGGTCCTGTTGATGTGAAACATTGATGTTATACACTTTATGTGTACTGCATTATTTGTGAGTCACAAGTAGTTGGATATGATTATGTTCCGTTACTACGTTCTGTTCCCAATTGAAGGTAATGATGGTGATATTATTATGAAAGCTTAGAAGAACCTCATTACGTACCTGTTAACCAATCAAAAATTTTTGATGATAGCAATGAAGATTAAGGATGACACCGGTCATAATGTTTCATTTCAAATTGGAAAAGTGATCTATAAACTTCATTTTCGACAAAAGGCATTGTGAAAGCATGATGGTATTGGTTCGTTCTTGGGGGCATTGGTCCTTAAAGGAATTCCACTCATTAAGGCATGAGCTAAAATTGTTGCACCACATCTTAAAAAGACTGCAAAAATGTGGTTAAAGACGTGACTGGTCGTGTAGCTCAAGAGGTTGTTTGGACTATTGATAAACGAAGTGCACCAAAGAAAGTTCCTAGAAGGCGGAAGAAAATGAAAGGAGCAACATCAAAAGATATATTTTGGAAAAAGAACAAAAGTCAACCACCCATGATCATTCTTGTTAATGTAGTCTTTCTTCATTGGGATGGTTTCACATACCTCAATGCAAACTACCGTAGAAAAAAAGTTAAAATGTAGACTATCAACCACTCACTGTCAGAGATGGTGCTCCAATAGAATTTTATATTCCTGCTAATACAGAAGAATATTTAGATTTAAAGAATAGTAGACTTCATGTTGTGTGTAACATTGTAAAGCGATATCGAATAGCTTGTGGTGTAGATGATAACGCAACATCGATAAATGATTTGTTTAATGGCTTATGGTCCAATATTGAATTATTTCTGAATGATCGACTGAGTTCACATAGTAACAATTCCCGTGGTACTAGCTTCATTTCTCCCTTCATTCATAATTCGGAAGAAAGCCTCAATTCTGAGCGCTCCATGCGTCTCATCTATAAATATAGTGTCGGATCGATGAATTCTCATGCGGTAAAAAGACGCAGTCATGAAAAGCTTATAACAGCCATTCATGTAAATGATGAGGGTGGTGAAATACCTGAAGCAGGAAATAATGGGTTAAATAATAGTTATTGACATAAGTGTCTAAGTCGTGAGTTTGTGCTTACGGGTGCCTTAAGAGTGAACTTGTTTGAGCAGGATCGTTATGTTCCAATGGCATGAGTTTGAAATTGCGTTTACAGGCCGAAAGATGAATATGTATTTATGGCTGCAAATGACACCTATAAGGATGAAGTGAAAGATGTGTTTTTATAAATTCGCAAAGTGAGGGCTAGTCCAGGTATTCAACTAGGATACACAGTGCATTGATGAAAACTCCTGCTAAGTTTGCTATTAACAGAAAAGAATGTAAAATTTTGACCATTCCCGCTGGATTTCAATCGTTTGTAAAAGATAACATCTTTTTGGGTCAATTAACAAAACGTATTGTCATTGGAATGGTTCATAATGAAACCTTTGCTGGAACAATGGCAAGAAATCCATGCAGTTTTGAACATTTTACTCTTAACTATATGCAACTTTACACTGATGGTGAACCAGTTCTATCCAAACCTCTTAAGCTTAACAATAATCAGGGAAAATATTTTGACGCTTTTGAAGCTCTGCAAATCTTCTGATAAATTGAATGGTGAGAAAAGCTCCATCATAAAACGGAAAGATTGACTTAGACGTTATGCTTTATTTTCTTTCGACTTAAGACCTGATTGTGATATTTATAACCATTACGCCCTTATCCAGCATGTGGCTAGAGATGAATTTTGTCAATGCTTCGCAAATCACAGTCTATGTCATAGTCTATGCTGAATTTGACAGCATCATTGAAATAAGCGCGAATCGCAGCATTCAGTTTGATTATTAATCATAAACACGAAGCAGATAGATGTCATATTGACGCATAATGTCATGACAAAAGACTTAATCCGCGGAGTGTTTTCTAAGGATCAATTGCCAGCATTACAGACAGGAGCCTATGTCATCAACACAAACAACCTTGGTGAACCTGGTGAGCATTGGGTTGCTGCGTACTTTGATAAAGCTATGGAATATTTTGACTCTTATAGACTGGCACCTATAGATAATCGCTTAGAAGGTTTTTAAATAATAAATATTGTATAGTTCAATACCAGTGCAACAGCTCCTTTCCAATACTTGTGGTTTTTATTGTGTTTATTATATATTGCACAGAGCTCAAACCCATAGCAAGTTTGACTTTATAGAGATATTAAACAGAAGCGATGGTGATTTTGTGGTCAAAGACTTTGTCTATAGACATTGTAAACCATTGTTCCATTACTCATGTTTCGTGTTTAAATTTATAGTTATTTTTTTAATTTGTAGTTAAATTTTAGTGATATATGTATCCCAATGTGTATTTGTAAATAGTTACTGCTATACTCTCATACTCAAGTCATTCTAATGTGCCATTGACGGGTTGTTAATTCGCCCGTAAACCGTTTCCTTTGGCGGGTCCCTGCCGAATTGTTAACTCACCCGCAAACCCCTTTTCATTCTTAAGGACGGTTCCTGTGAGGTGTATACCTTGTGCATCATATATTGCTATGTATTATGTAAAGTATTCTTTGAAGAAAAAATAAAAAATTGAAAAGAATTATGTGTTTTTAATATTTCACATAACAAATCACAAGTATTTACATTTATTGTGAACGAAAAAAAAATCATTATTGAGAACAGAAATTCAATAAAATATTGTGCTAGTACATGTAACACATTAGCCCATTCACAACAACCATACGTGCTGCCACCTCGTTTATAAATACTATGAAAACTGATATAACATTGATCCAACCCAATTACTTTCACATTGACATGGTTTGACTATGTCAGTTCATTCAAACTTTTCATAGTCTTTATCATAGTCCACATATCAGTCGCAAAGTCAACACTTTTTAACCACATGTCGATTGAACATGTCCATTTGGTCCAAAGCTAAGTTCTTGCCAAATATCATATACTTGATTCCATTGTTCGGCACTTAGCGTGATGAAATCACGGCATTCGATAAACTCGTCATACTGTTGAAACTGTATACAGCGTTCACCGTCACGTTCAATGACTTTCACACAAAGATCTTCTGGTATTGGTATTGGTTATTGAAATTATGGTATTGGTAAAGATTAAAAATTATCTTTACCACGGCTCGATCGTCAGGAGATAGGACAATGGAAGCTCAACGTAACAGATTGTCAGTTCACCCAAGTGACACAGAGAGAATTGTACGTTTGAGTTCATGATGATACATGATTACATTTTTGCTGAATGTCACAGGATTCATACGCATCAGTCTGCTGAAGTGTGTGATCCATTGAGGTCATTTGCTTCTCCAACATTTAGCATTCTTTCAATGACAACAAAATTCCCTTCATGGTAGGATATGACCTCCCAGAAACATGATCCGTGGTATATTCACGAATGTTAACCATCACTTGCTGCTGGTATTTCACCAGTTTAAGGTATGTTTCTCCATGGATGGGTATCATAATCGGTAAATCAATTAGACTCATCTTCTTCTTAGACTTTGCAGTTGTAGGTTTACGCTCAGATTTTACAACAGCGGCAGCATCTTTAAGCTCAGGTCCTTGCTCTGCTTTTGGCTTAAGTGTTTTCTTGGCTTTAGATTCTGCCTTAAGCTCCTTAAGTAAAGTGTAAATCTTCGGTCGAAGTTTTACAAACTCTTCAGTGGGTACTCCCGCATCTTTCATTTTCCTCAACACATTCTTGCTCATGTTTGAATGCAGGAAATGGTCCTTTGAATAATCAGTTGTATCAAAAAGATGACTGTCCTACTGCACATCATTGTAAATGTCTCTGGTTGGTATGTCATAGAATAAACTGTCTGTGTCACTGAACAGCAGTTTTGCCTCTGGATACTTCTTCATGTAATTTTACTGATAATCATAGATGAGAGTTTTGCTGAGATCTAGAATAATAAACCAAACCTGAATGGATTTTTTCAAGATTAGATCTGATCTGAGGCAGTGCACTGCTGTCAGTTCCTTATTGAAAATGTGGAATTTGTAAAAGGTAGGCTTAGCCACCACCTTTTTGAAACGTTTCACATTTATGAATCAATTCTACATTGGTTCGTTTCCTCACATGTTCCATTGTTTTACCAAATATGGCATTGTTCATCTACTTGTTAAGTCTTTTTCAAATGGTTTTTTACCATTTTTCTCTTCTCTGTGTTGCCATCTATGTATTTAACTAGTCATTTACTCTGCTGAAACATAATGGCTCGATTCACCTTTGTCACTTTGAATCCAAGAGATACGTATTGCTACAAATTTCGGTAATCTATAACATAGTTTTCCTTGTCACTGAGATCGGGAATAAACTTTTCCGTATGTTTACATTTCAATCCCAACAGCTTTCTCAGGTTCTGACTGTATTCAGACAATTCACTGATTTGAGCAGTTTTCTTTTCAGCAGCTACCGGATAGACACCATACTGATCATGAATTTCACCCGGGTATGTGAGATCTACCTCTAAATATATCCTGTAGCAGCTTCTTTCATGTAGGCCAGAGATTCACTTTCATGTAGTCCAGAGATTCTGGATCTTCCACTCATGCAAATCCACATGTCAGTATTATCTATCAATTCCAATTGAACCTTGGTATGTTTTAGCGCAGTGTTCCATGTAAAAGCTGCAGTTGTATAGTAATGAGTAAGATCCAATTCATACGTATCGAGACACATCTGACAACAGCAATACATCTGTTTTCAGGTAGAGGTTATGATACTCCCCAAAATTGTTGCAGTTGAATACATTCCAGACCCTTCGTGTATGAGAATAATCTTCATCATTAATTCCTTCTTCAGTCAGTTGACTGTGTCTTGTGGTCTGTGTCTTGTGGTGAAAGTTTCATTTTTCCAAACTTGGAAGGTTCGTCAACTTAGTCATAGGAATATACACCCTTTCTTAAAAGTAACTCTTGCTGCTGACTGGTTGCACATGGGCAGTCATATTTTGAAACCTATCTTTGTGTTCAGCCACTAAGTTGGCTACTAATTTTTGCAAGGATGCTCCCATGAATTGGTAGGAGTCGATGAATTAATTTTAGATTGCCCATGTAATTGCAATGTACTTTTCCCGATTGTTGGGAATGACTGACAGCTTCCAGTGTTTGAAATTTTCTAGACTCCCAATAAGAAGAAGACTGCCATATCGTAGGTTGTGGAATAGGATAGGGATGATGAACGAATCCCGCTTTTCTTGTTGATCCATTCTTAAGCGAAACTGTAGGTTACATCCGCTATGGGCTGTTCCACGGTATTTTCCACTGATGTGATCCCTATCTCGCACACGATCCACTCCCATCAACCTATGGCAAATGTAGCAATGAGTAGCTCGAGCAAACTGTTTCTAACCCTCAGCAGTCACCGCAATGAGTTTTGGATTGCTCAATCGATTTACAATGTCATCACGTTCATCCAACATTTTATTCAGAAATGTGTGAACAGCATTGACTCCACAGTGTAGCACAGGATCACGCTTCTCATATTCGCTGACGACAACACAGGCAAAACTGTTAGCCTTGTGATGATGGTAACGACCATTCTCCTGTTTCTCTGTACAGCATTCAAAGTCAACATAAATGACAAAAGTTGCCTTTTGTGATTTTTCACTGCCCTTGACTTGAATGACTGTATCCTCTGGAAATGATAATCGCTGTGTTCCATGCTTCCCACAAACTTCACGATTTTTGTCCAAAAGGTCTTGTCGCATAAACACATGTAAACAATTGAAGCAGTAAAACGTTTTACCATCATGTTTTGTGTGATGCTTTATGATTGGACTAAAGTTTTTAATCAGACAAAAATGTCTCTTCTCATTGTCACCGATAAGCAGTAAGTTGATTTTACTTTCCAACCAAAAACATTAATGGCAATGTTGTTGTTGTTGTTCTTCTTCTTCTCAAATTTAGGAAGTTGATGAATTTGGTGTTGCAGATGCCATATCCACATTCAGCTCATGCTCAAACGGGTGATATTTGTATACCGAACTGGTCACTTATCGGATGAAGATGAGCTAATGTAGACTCTAGAAAGAATTTGTTGTCTGTGTCTTTGATACTAACAACACCCTTATTATTTTTATCTCATTACTTAAATCTGAAAAATCTCATTTGCAATCATCCAGATCCTTAACGTTCATGCTCATCAAACTTTTTGAACAAATCCTTGAATGTGTTTGGCAAATCGTTATCAATATTTCAATCTATTTTATTGAATGCTGTAAAAGTCTGAGTGCTCAGATGGGTCTTATCTACACGTTCTTCCAAAACTTACCTCCTCATTCTTTGTTATTTTCCTGAACTGAGCTAAAAGGACGATGTACCATTTTATTCCATTGTCTAATCTATCTTTCAAATGTCGTGTGATGCGATTTTCTTGCTGTCGCATTTCAAGTGGCAAATCTGATTCATTTTCAGGTTCAAGCACTTCTTGATGTGGATGTCCAGATGCCTACCAAGGCTTATTCTTCTATCTTTAACCACTTGCATTACATCTTTTTTTCTTTGTATCTTAGTTTGTTTCTTCGTTACAGGGGATTGATCTGACTCATCAGCTAATCTTTTTATACATAAGTTTTGCATTGCTGTTGCATGTGTATAATCACATGTATGGTCTGCACATTGTTCAGTATTGTTGAAAAAATTGAAGCAAACGCAGCAAATAATAAATCCTCTTTCTCTTTGAAAAGTTATCAGCTTTTCACAAAAATGTATCTTAAATTCATCTCAGTTTGGAGCACTGCATGACATCATGTACACGTCACTTTTTCATTTGGGATTTTATTTTATTTTTTTTTTGTTTTTTGTTTTTTTAATGATGTCATCACTTCACTGTCTTGATAGTAAATGATGGAAATGGTCGAAGTTATGCTCGTTTTGATCAATGACATTATGCATGATGTCATCAAAAAGGGGGAGGGAGGGAGGTCCATCGGGGCGGGAGGTGGGTCGAGCGTCCAGAAATGTTCTCTTATACCTACTAATACTCATCTAACTCATTACGTTCTGAGTGGATATCATTTCGCTGGGCGCTGATGTGTCCCTACTGGTGGGGGTGGATAGTTCAGTTTGTGTATCCAGCAACCGCCCTTTCTCCAGTAGTTTGGTGGTCTCCCATCTTGAATTATTTCAGCATAAACCACCCACCTGACTCATTCCCCTGTTCATCTCTCAGTTTCAGGAATGTTGTTTGTTTGCCCACAGTTCTTGTGCAAATACTTGTCTGCGTACCCACCCTTTTCTCCCTGTCCGGCCTTGTAACTCCCTCCCATTTCTTTATTTCTCGATGGACCAGAATAGCTTCCCTAAAATCCCCCAACCCTTTACATTCTACAATTATGTGCTCCAGGCTTTCCTTCTTTACTGATCCACAGCATAAGCACTGATATGCCATCGACCTCTCCTTGTGTTTCCACTTCTTAGATGTATGCTTGTCCCACATCTGCAGGCGAGCTAGACACTTGGTCCCCACGTTATATCTATCCATGACATGCTTTAACCCACTTTCCCTCCCCTCCAAGTAGGACCAATGACTATTTTCCTCCAACTATATTTTCCCATTCCTCACTTTCTTTAGCTCTTCTCCTGTCATTCACGTAGTGCCTCCATTCTTTCATACTGCTGAAATCTATTTCATATTCTTCCTGCAGAGTTTGAATCTGCCGTACCCATCGACTGCTTCTGCTTGCCCGAAATTCAAGTACCGCTTCCATTACTTGTTGCCCTAAGGAATTTCTGTCACATTCAAATCTTTTCGCAAGGTCGAGCATCTTTCCCGCCACTAAATGTTTTACGCGGACCCATCCCACAGCACACGCTGCTATTGATCAGCCTACTTTGAATCTAGCCATCCTTAATTGTTCCTTCTCCGTCTCGTGCAAGAACGTCTTGGCGGAGCTACCACTTCCACCCCATATAGTCTAACTTCTCCCAGCCCTCCTTCTCACACTGACTTGGATTTATTTCGCAGAATCGCTGTGGCGAGTTGCCTTGTTTTACCAAACAGAATTTCCAATCATCTGAAACTGACCCCAACTCGAATTTTGAGAAAACTCCCAAATATCCAGGCAAATCTGTTCCCGCCATTTTAACCACTGCCATGTTATTTAAGTTCTCCTTTCCCTAGTTTCCACAACTCATTTTCCACATGGCCCCCAACTGACCATTACCTCTCTTAAAATGGTTGAAATTTCATCTTGTATTATTCGCCACCCCTCCAACTATATCAAGCAAGTCTGGCCCATCCCTCCCAACTAACACAGTATCATCATTGCAGCCCTCTCATTTGAACCACCTCCTGGAATTCTCCAGTAACTTATCCTCCAACTCTTTGATGTACAGTGAGAAAAGTAACGGGGACAGAACACATCCCTGTTTTAATCCAACGCACAGCTTATTCGAGTCCGACTCTAGATTACCCAATAACGCTTTTGCTGGGACATTTGTGCACATATTTTTAATTAGATCCAGTAATTTTCCCCCATACTCCAACTCAGCTAGTACTTACCACTGCTTCCTCCTGTCCACCCTGCAATATGCTTTTAGCACGTCCAAGGAGGCCAGGGTCATCCTGTCGCACTCCAGGATTTGCGACAGGATGAACGACGCATCTACCGCTCGCTTTTCTTTCCTAAAACCAAACAGGACCTCATAGAGGAATTTCCGTCCTCTGCGCTTATGGTCAGCACCTTCCAAAACACCTTCCTCACCTTCGACACTGTTAGCCTCTCTGTAATTATCCAGTTTCTGTTTCTCTGTTATTGCATCTTCGCTTGCTTCTATACTTGTGGTATCACCCTTGATCTCCGTATGTTATCGCATAAAAGCACTAGTGAATCCCACATTTTGTTCCTTTCCGTTTCATAAATTCATTCGGAATCCCGTTCGTCTCTACTCCTTTATTAAATGGGGTCCCATGACTATTCTCGCCACTTCCTCTACTGTTTCCTCCGGTTTGAGGATCTCATTACTATGTTGCTCTCCTCCTTGGCCCAATGCTTCTTCCCCCAAACAACCCCTTCAGTCTGTTTAACATCCACAAGTGACCCGTCAGATATTTGTTTGCTTCCTTGCCGTGTACTACCTTACTATTTGCATCTATGAGCCCTGGCTCTTCGCGCTTCAGCCTCTGAGCCCTGCAATTTTCCATATTTTAGAGTGGTATTCCTGTTTGATGCTGGGAAAAATCACCTTAAGATTTGTTTCATTCTAATTCGTGAGCTGCCTTCGATGTATCCTAACTTAAGGAAGATAACCGTTTTTGGGGGGAAGTTTTATTGATCATAATAATACAAAATTAAGAAATTACTTGCTGAGAAAATATGCTTATGGTTGGAAGTGAATCAAACCAAAAAGTTTTGATCATCAGTATATAATGGGACAAATTAACATCTACATATAACTGATTTGCATGGCATTTAAGAAAGGAATATTGTAAAGTGGTCCCTTAAACTCCCCTGCCAATTCTGCCAAGGAAATTCTTGAATTGAAATCACCTTGTTTTCAGCTGGCCTTGCCACTTTCTAAGGATTTGCATACTTTGCGACATCAACTATTAAGAAGTTCCTTGCAATTAAGTTATCGGGATACAACCCCCCCCCCCCCCGAGAACGGGAATAACAATTTTATTTCCGTTCTTACTGAGGAAAATCTGCAGGTGACTTTTATACGAAGAACTCTTTGCAGGTAAGATTAATCGGAACTTCTGCTACATTAGTGAAGATAAAAACAAGAAAGGAACATGCGTTTTACTGGATGCATTCGTCGAGACTACTACAATATGAATGTACGCAAAAATAATGGGAACCTGCTTTGCTGCATATATTTCTCCCTATATAGATAAAGTAGTTTTAGAATGTGTATGAATTGCAATCGGCCTATTTAGGATACAAAATTTTAGAAAAGTAACATTGTAAAGTGGTAAAATGCTTACTAGTCTTCTAGGAGATTTTTATCATATTCAGGAACACTGTAACTGTAGATTATTACAAACACTGGGATATGTTTAGTTGCCTGGTTGATTTGCGTAAAAAGACTGAATTTTGATTCAAACAAAATGTGTAAAAATAGAAAAAGAAGTTGACCAATTTGAGCTAGATGCAAATTATATATTGTTGGCATTTTTGGCCGATTTTAAAGTACTTTAAAGGCGAAAGATTTCACTAAAGACGGTTAAAGACAATTATTTTAAAATGCGTTAAAATAATATTGTTTAAATGTAAAAAATGTAATGAATGTTCTTTTTGAAAGCATTTAAGCCTCTTCTACCTGCTTTAAAGCTGGGTATTTATTTTTTGGGCAGTTTAGCATTTATCTAAAAGTTAATCAGATTAGTGATTAGTGTCAAAGTAAAAATCAACTTTAAAGTATAAGTGTCCTGTGGCAAACTCCATTGACAGTTATGATTCATTCACCAGTGATATGATTCATGTATTTGCTTGTTTGCATTGTTGCATAAATTATCCCTGCGCGTAAAAACAGCCAAACCCGCATAGTTTACCTGTCAACGCATTGACTGTAAGATTTTCATGTGCATGAAAAGACCTTATCTACTTGTTCTATGCAGGAAAAACTTACGCTTCAAGATCGTAATTGTTTCGGCGTCGCTAAAATTCAGTTTTAGACATTACGTCTCCCTATCGATAAAGGAACAAAGAAACAGCTAATGGGACGAAAGTCATAGAAATAATGCGTTCACAGATAAACTATAGGGGCTTGGCCGTAGAAAATGTCTTTTTTACGTAAAACAGCCTGTCATTTCAATATTAAAATCAGACATAGGTTTCTTACACACAGGACATTTTTACACCATAGTAAGGTCCTTTTTTGTCTATACACCAGAGCCCCGGGATCAGACGACCCCGCATATAGGACCACGATGGAAATTGGACCACTTTTCGCCAGAACAGAATGAACCCAATTGGTTTTTATTGTTAAAAAACCCACAAATCTGACCACCTCGAAAATCGAATCATAGGACCAACTTTTGTGAGTTCCAAACGCAGAGAGAACCCCGAAAATCGGACCAGCCTACGCACATGACATGTACTCAGTAAACAAACATGAATTGAGGTAATCGGTGTTAGGGATTATAATGTTTAATGATCGCAGGTTCATTGACTGCCTTGATAGGGGTGAGAATTATGCCTTCTTGGCCACAAAAAGGACTTGCTTGATTAAAAGAAAATCCGTCAATGTTATCATAAAAAGGGATTTTTCTGGTGTGTCATGTCGCATCTTCGGTGATGATCATACAGTTTTAGCCCATTTCAAAGAAAACGGAGATTTTTAAAATAATAGACCGAACTTTTGTTAAAATTAATTAATCCTAACAACTCAACTGATTTGTATACTCAGGTTCTTAACTGCATTTTTATTTCGTATATAAAGGGGGTAAAAAATGACCATTACCACAGACTTTGAAATCATGGGAAGATCTCTCTATTCAGGACAAAGTTGAGATAATAAACTTAAGCAAAGATGAAAGTCAGATAAATTTAACAGACAAATTTAGTATGAGCAAATCTCATATCCAACGAGTTTTGAAACGAAAAGCTGATTATTTGACCGCTTTTGAAGAAAATGTCCAACCAGAAAAGAAACGTTTTTGATATGAACGTGGAAAGAAGACATTGACAAATCTGGACCTCTGATTTTACAACAGAAATGCACTCTTACACATCATTTTGCTGGAACCCCGGACATCGATCACCCCGAAAATCGGACAGCTTTCGGCCAGTCCCGTAGGTGGTCCGATTTCCGGGGTTCAGGTGTACATTTAATCTATCTGTAAGTTTAACTATCAACTTTCAAACTAATACACCTGTAAATGGATTTTTAAATTGAAATTATGTATTTACGCCTCAATATGTAGAAAAGTCATCTCAATAATAAAATTAGACATGGATTTCTTACGTACAGAACTTTTCTACGCCGCTGTTCATAGAAAAGTCTTTTTCTGCTTTTAACTGTCACTCTTTAAAGTAATATACCTGAAAATGGTTTTTTTCAATTTGAATTTTTCATATTTACGTCTCAGGGCTTAGAAATTTTATTTCAACAATAAAACTAGACATGGATTTCCCCTTGGCCCTTCCCCATATTCCTTCTAATAATTATCTTTTATTTCAGTATATAAAATTCTGGGGAGGGGGGCACTTGGTATCATATGTGTTCCCATGCGTATCAAAAACAAACCGCGGAGAAAGCGGACAATGCTGAGGCCAGACGCGGTCCTCCTGGAGTACCAATTTCGTTTAAAAATAAGTGTCATTCAGTATTCCGCCTTGCCCACAAAATGGGGTCATTTGGCAACAACACTCTGCTTTTGGTTAAAAACCGGTCTTATTTTAAAATTAGCAATCCGCGTTTGGGGGCGTTATTTGGTAAATGAGTGGCCCCCTGCCACCTCCCTCAATAAAATGATTGTAGAATACATTCAAATTCTAGAACAATAATTCTACAACTTTGTGCTTGTGTGTTTGTGTGTGATTTTGTGCTTTTTCGGGGGGGGGGGGTGTACGGTGCAAATAAATAATTGCAATATTACGTTTTCTAAAACAAAATTTACGAGTTTTAATTCAATCTTTTTTAATATTTCACAATTTCTGACAAAACATCTTGCCTTGGGTGGGGCTAGTGGGAACTAACAGGTGGAGGGCTGAGAGAAAAGGACCGAGGGAGGGGGTCTGTTACTCTGTTATCCCCCTCCCTAAGACGTTTTGTCAAAGCACGGATTACTCTTCTGTGCGGTATGTTGAAAAATAATTTCAGAGTGAGGCGACCAGTTAATATTTATAACGAAATACACTCTCACAGCGTTCGACATATCGTCATAGAATATTGAAATCATTTTTTCGGGAGGGGGGCGGGGGTGAGTGGGGCGGCGGTATGAGGGGTGACGCTTAGATAATAAGCAAGAAAACGAATTTGCCAAAATAAAATTCAATTAACCACTTTCTTCCTCAGTACCACAAAAGTGCACCAGGACCACCAAAGCGCACCCGAGTCCGGTAGAAACCTCAGTAGTACATCCGTTTGAAGCGATGTGAGCAGCTTTATGGGGATAAAAAATGTAGATTCAATAAGCATATTCCAAAAGCTGTCAATCAATGCACAGGACAGGAAAAACTGTGAGCGTAAGTTTTCTCTGTGCTTAGAAAAACAATGTTCTACGAAGTGCAAAACTTACGACAGCGAAAACTTACAGCACATACATGATTAAATTATTTTTTGGAATGCATGTTTTTAAATTATTTCTTTGGAATGCATATCTTCTCTGCTTTGTCGCTGGTCCGTGTGGCGGTCAGTGCACTTGAAGAGTTGACCATTCGCGAAACATGTCTTTTCGGCACGTTTATCGTTTTTGCATCTTTCGTTAGTATGTATGTGTGTTAGTTTGAGTGGACTTGTTATATTATAGTGTTGTTTTGGATACGTGCGTTCGTCTTTCGGTAAACGCAATGAAATTTGTGTGAGTTGCTGTAGTAATCCGCTCTTCCGACACCCAGTGCGTCACATTTGAAGTATTTACTTTTTTACTTTAATTTAATTCAGCACTGGAGCTGATTGGTCGGTTGGTTGACAATACACGGGAAAAATAACAAGAGGTACCCTTTCGGCACATCTGAGATAATATCCCATAAAATGTCTATTATAACCAATGTATTAACACATCGAAAACCCACAGTGATGGATTGAGTTTTACAAAAACCAAAGATCGTTTATCCCAGAAATACTTGCGTAAGTTTATTCATTTCAGATACATACAAGTATCGTGTGTAAAAACTGTATGAATTCAAGAATCATGTGCTTTGAATAAGATACAGAAATGTACTATGAAGATTATACATTTTCCATTTTCCCTGACTGAACTTAAAGCAACCAGCTCGTACAAAATAACAATTGATATACTAAAACTAAAAAGCAAGACCTGGTATTCAATGACTATCAGCATAAACCAGCTGAATAAACCAGATAGATTGTGATAATTTCACCGAATAAAACCTCTATTCTGTCATTTGGTAGCCTGCCATATGGCAGAGAAAGAGTCTGTCTCCCAGAAGAGGAGGCATGGTTACCCAAATACTAAAAAAGACTTGATATAGCAAAAATTTCTTAGCTTATGATGAGGTGGATTTGCACTGGTTTAAAATGCGTCTGTGCAAAATTTCGCGTGCAAGAGGGAAAAAAGTTTATCTGCAGTAACAACTTCCCAAATCCTTAGAAATAATCCCATTTAGAAAGCATATGTGAATGACATTGTTAGTTTTGCTAATTGTTTAATTGTTAACTTCAACCAGGTTATTATGCTACGTTAAATTTGTATCTTATAGAAAACAAATCTATTTACAAAAAATGTTTATGTGAAGGGTTTTCAAAAAAGTATAATCTTTAAGTTTCTTATTGCTAAAGCCTTTTTTAAATATTATAATAGAAAAAAACCTTCCTGAGTAATGAAACAATGCAATCATCCCCTAGAAAGTATCCTTACGTAACTAGTGTCGCGTAACATGTGCGCCATACTTGTGAAGATCCGTTTGCAGTGTTTAAATTATAGAGTGTACATATGCTTTCAAGTAGCCGATATTGCAACAGCGTTGGAAGAGTCTAAGTCTCCTAATTGTGAGAAGAGGATTCACTGTATACAATTGGCTTTTCGGCTATTCTCTTTCGCATGATCCAGTTTCTAGCAAGCAGGAACAGGATTGGCAATAAGACTTCACACTCCTGATCCGACTTTGAACAATTCCCATATATCGTTATTTTTCAGCCTAACGCTGCCTTTAAAGTGTTTGTAGAGTATCACGAATATTGTTCTGATCTTGTCTAGTATTTCGTAGGCATCAAAATCTCCCTGAGTGTGTTGTTATGCACACAGTCACCGTGTAATGCACACCGCCTTTTCAAAGTCTACAAAATCTACAAGCAGAGAAGGGTTCATTCTAAGTTCGGCTCAATGCTGTTGCGAAGGGCGAAGATTTCGTCTATGCGACCTGCTTTTTTTCTTACAGCGTTTCAGTAGCGTCTTGACAGTGGCTGGTATTATTCCTTCTGGGAGCACCTTGCAGAATATATTGTGCAACGTGGTGAAAGCAGGGTAATCTCGCGCCAGTTATCTCAGTTTTGTAGGCCCCTTTTTAGGCATCTTAAATCTAAGGTCCCTTGACAAGTCTTCATGGATGTTATTGTTGATCCAGATTGTGCCAAAGAAATCTGTTTTTACTTGGTGGTAGTGTCTAGGCCTGCCATTGAATTTTTAAATATTTCACTGTTACTTTGATTTCGATTCTGAACATGATTTTTAACTTGGGTATCATGTGATAATGTCTAGCACTGTGCTGTTTTATAGAATATCTTTTCGATCATCAGGTTCTTTATTATAGAATGTAACGATTTTTCATGCGTGGTGCGTGTAAGATATAGACGACTTGGAAAAGTTTCTAATAAAACCTTTGTTAATTTTGTACGCGGACACGCAATGTTTTCAGCACAGGTGCTTCTGTCGTATCTAATGCTCTTTCTTGCCTCTCTACCATTGGTTGCAGCTAAATTACTGGTTTCTCCAATGACAGGCATTGCTTATTATTGCCATTTTTGTCTTATTTTCCGATTACTTTTTCGTTACCAGTGTTGTCAATTGGCATCTTTCGATCATGTCTTCTGTTAACAATTGCATGTACTATAGCAGCAACAACATGCTGTAGTTGTTCCTACTCGCTATCTTGTATTTTTCTGCTGCGTCTGTTTGTCTGTTGGGAGAGTTGTAAAATATCTTTTAATTTTTGGAATAAAAGCTTGCTTCTACGAGCTTCTCGCTGATAGGCTCTCTACTCTACAAACCGTATTTAGTTGCAGTGGTCATAGAATTAGGTCACCAGCACTAACCCATAGCTGGTATGCCAGTTTTGAATCATAATAATAAATAATTGCATATAAATTACGCGATTATGCCATTCATGAGTGGTGGACAAGCCAAACATAATCTTCAAAAGTCAATTTGTACTTTCGATACTTATACGGCTTAGCGATGATTTTCTACGGCTTAGTTGTACCAAAGACCTTCATAGCCAAGACGGTTCACTTCTTATGTAGCTATACGAATATTCAAATAGCCAGAGCCTCATTAGCGCCTCTGGTGGTCGTAGTGGCCTGCTGCTCGGCTTTCAAAACAAACACCTGTCA
The DNA here is from genome assembly GCA_949752745.1 of Protula sp. h YS-2021. Lineage (NCBI taxonomy): Eukaryota > Metazoa > Annelida > Polychaeta > Sabellida > Serpulidae > Protula > Protula sp. h YS-2021. Next base: position 8,814,855 of record OX457029.1, on the reverse strand, counting down.
TAACAGGCTTTGAAAAGGTTTTTTTCAGTGGATCGGGATGGAAAAGAACACGATAAAAACGCAAATAACTTCAAATTCAAATTTATTGTTATTACAACGTTATCTTTCAGACTTTTATTTATCAATCAATTTAAATACAAAGGACATTTCCCTTTGAAAATACACAATTCTTGCACCGAATCCTTCATGATAAAAATAATAAAAAATAACAAAATGCACATGTGAGAGGGTGTTAAATTTTTCTCAAAGGTTCATTAATTTTAAAACCTTTCTGTTGCGCTTTCCACCAGAATCTACGCTAGCAATATTGGCCCTTTTTAGCGACGCATGAACACGTATTCTCAAATACAAATTTACAATCTTTTCCATCTTTAAATGACAGTCCGCATTATTACAAGACACTAAACCATTGTAAATCGATTTTACACCATTGAAAAGCCTGAACATAATCCTTGAAGAATGCATTATATTAGAAAATAGCAACACATAGCTTTTTTCAAGATTTGCCACCATATTTGTGAACACGACGGAAGGAAACACTAAACTTCCCTGCTCTTGAAAAACCTTCTCTTTCAAAAATAAATACATTCCATCAGTATCTGGAATGTCCGTGGCGTGGAATTTCTTAGAACATGGAGTGCAATTAAACTTTATCTTTTTTAACAAATAACCGGCAATATACGCTGCAACATTTTGAAAAGGTAAATCATTTGTTTTTCGTGTAACATCGGCTACAGTAAATAACTGGGGTGTAACAAAGTTTCCCACATCTAACCCATATGCTTGAAAAGTACTGTCTTCAGTATTGGAGGCAATGCTCGACAAATCCAATAAAATTTTATCAACGTCAGTATTACAGTTTGACGTTTCACCTTGAACTAACAACTTCTCGACAACTATTTGCCTAAATGCTGCTCGGAATTGCTGTGGGTTTGGATTGTCCCTGTTCCCCCCGCGGCCCCTAATCACTGAAAATAAATTTTCGACACAATCTTGGTTCAGCCTGTTTGTCAAAAAATACCTGAAACCTTCAATTTTCAAATCTTCCCACAAAAGCCGCAAACTATTAATCGACAATTTCCAGCCCTGTATGCAGGGAAACCCGCGTTTAGAACCCGGAATTTTGAGAGATTCTAAGTATTTTAAGCAGCCTTCAAGAAAAATGTCATGCCCACTCGTAGCACTGTAAGCGTGACCGAATTGCTGTTTTGATTTAACCGAGGAACTATTAAAGGTATTAAACAGTTTGTCAAAATTTTCAGCAAAAATGGCGGTAACTTTCGCGTCCGATTCTAGTTCCCCCACAGTAGCAAGAAATAAAATTCCAGCCGCCACAGAATGGCTTAAAACTTGAGCAGCGAGCTTAACTCGCATGCTGGAAAATGGTTTTAAATAAAGGTGGTTATAGGTCAGTTTTGGGGCCAAGCGAATGGTCATGTCTTTGTCAAATTCGAAAAATTTTAAAATGTGGTTCCATTTGACATTTTGTTCTTCGCTTGTAAACCCGTGTTTCATGAGGTTGTTTCTAACATTTTTCAGAAGGTGGGACGGGTCGTACATGCAAAACACTTTTCTATTTTCTACATTGAAGAAAGGTTGTTCTATGGTGACCTTTTCACGCTTTTCTAAAAATGAGCGGTTGTTTGATCCTTGGTCACAAATAAGAACTTTGACTTTTAAACCGACACTCAAAACCTTGCTTATGCAATTTAGAGTTAATTGTTGTAGAACAGCTGCTGAAACTGGACCCGAACTTAAAAAATAGCCTAAGGGTTGTTTCCACTTCGAGTACAGCCCCCTTGCCATAAAGACAAGGGCGTGATTTACCACGAATCGGGTCGGCCCCATTTCCCCAAAATCTTCAAAACCTTCAATTTTATCAGAACCTGGGTTGAATGTTAGCCCAGTTTTCAATGACATCTCGTCAAAAAGTATCGCACAATTTTTATCAATTTCAGCCTTGGAATTGACCTTAATCTTAAGAGCGTTAAACACCTTTTCACTAAATCCTGGATTTACATTTGACCGCTGAAGGGTACGCTGCAAAGTGCTTTTGGATGGCAATTTAAACAATTTTGCAAGGGCTTTATATGCTTTTTTGCTATGATAGTAAATTGACAAAGCCAGCATTTTATCTTTCATTGGCCACCTTATCTGTCTGGATGATTTAGACGAAACATTTACTTGAGTTTTTATGAAACTCACCGTTTGTTCTGGTAAATACTGTCGTAGTTCGTTCATTACTTGATCCACTTTAATCACACATTTTTCTTTTCCTGGCGTTTGATTTTTCATTCGCCATATCTTTGAACGGAGTCGGTTAATTTTCTGTTTTAGTCCCTTTTTTCTTGGCGTGTCCGGGCACGATTTGGAAGTGCTGCTTGATTCGGGAAAATTTACCATTTCGCCTGTCACCGTATCTTCTTTCTGTGTACTTGTAGACGTTTCCATCACGATATCAGCTCTGGTAGGAAGGGCATCGCCAGGAAAAGTCACGGACGTCACGTTACGTTCCAGTTTTCGGCGTTTTGGGGTTATTTTCTCAGGGGGATTTGGAACGTGAAATATTGTCGGCAAAGCATTCCAGACCAGCTTATTTTTGGCGTTCATAAATTGATTATCTTCAAAATGGTTTGCACAAAGTCTGTAGTGAGCATTGAGTTTCTCCACAGTTACCCCATCCAAATCGGCTCTCCTGGTATTGATAACCCACTTTTTGCATCTATAAAAAAAGAAAAATTACTATTTGATAAGGGTTCATTTAATAAATTGTTAAATGACTAAATTGTTGTTTTTTGTTTAAAGAAGAAAAACAACAGATGAGCCCTCTAAGAAAAGATAGGATTTACACGTGGTATAAAAATCTTGAATAATTGTAATTTAAAACAATATTTTAAAGTGTAAAAAAATATACTAAAACAACGTACCTTTCAGGATCCTTTGGAAATCGAAAAATTGACAGTTTGCTGTTATAACGTGAATTATGACAATTAATAGCAGAGCAATATTCCCCTCCATGTTTCCTTTTTGCGGCCATGTTTGTTTTGATTCTGGACACTGCAGCCACATGGTGGCGCTGCTGAGCTATTTATTCGCACTATCTGGCTAAGTGAACCGTCTTGGCTATGAAGGTCTTTGGTTGCACTGCACTTTTCTGTCAAAAGGTTTCTTGAGTCTATGCAATTGCATTCCTGTTATTATAGGCCTTTGGGAATATGTGACAGTAATACCATGAATTAAACTATTTTATGTGGCAAATTTTTGCATATTTCAATCAAAGTGCAAACACAGTAGCACTGGTACCGCCATTGGAGGTTTTTCATTATCACTGTAATTTTTTTTCTCTCTGTCCCTCTCTCTCTTTCCTTTTTTCCTTCCTTTCTCTCTTTCTTTGTCACTCATTTACTCTCGTTCTTTCTTTCCCCCCTCTGTCTCCCACTTCTCTCTTCCACTTGTGTATCTTTATCTTTAATGTGATTGTAAGCAAATGTACCACAAGGGTACGTTATATGATGTTTAGCAAGACTTTATTAAAATATCCTGCCGCTTACTTTCGTTGTTATTTATGTGGAAGTAATAATCACTTTTGTTCTCGTTATTAATAGTCAAAACAATTCACCACAGAAATTCACCACAAAGAAGTATATTTCATTTATGTAAGTAAACAGTACTTTTTATTTATGTGAGTTAAAAAATGATTCTATACGGTTTGGTTATTGGTGCGTATGAAATTTTGAACTTCATACAAAAGACTTTGTTACAAATCATAACCTTGTATGAAGCACTTTTCATAAGGAAATTGTGAAGAAAGCACATTGTAGTTTCAAATAAATAAACTTTATAAGTCTAAATAAAATAACATTGCATATTAACATTGCATATTAACGTAAAAATGTCTACATTAAAGACGGATTAGTGCTGAATATCTCTCTAACCTAACCATTTCAAACAAGATGCAATCATTACATGTAGTGTAATGAAATCATTACATGTAGTGCCCATCTAAAATCAAGATCTCATGAACACAACCATCAAAATATGGAACATATATCGATCTAAAATCAAGATTTCATGAACACAACCATTAAAAGATGGAACATATATTGATTTCAAAGTAGCAACGCAGAATCAAAAGCGACGCTTTGTCTGTGGCTGTTTTGTTGGATCGCTTTTTAAAGTTGATCGCTCCTGTGTCACAAAGAGCTGCCTCGTCATTACATATATAATAAATGTGACTAATTGAATACTGATAAAATATTATTTTTAAAAAATTGCTGATATATTCTGAACTTCAGTATAAACGAATGCATTTAACAGTTTCTGTACCTAATATTTAAATGTCTTAAGTTATACAAAAGATAGCAACACGTTGTCAAACTTTTGGGCTTCAAAAGGTAGAATGTTTATGATTTAAATTGTAGGCCGCAAACTTTCTGCGTTTTCTAATTCATTCTTTCTTTGTTCACTTTTCATCTTTATTTTTTAATATTTTGTATTTTATAGGTTCTGTTTGGGGCCTGAGTATCTTAATTAGAAGTTCAATCAAGTCTATTATATCGATATCGTGCATTTTTGTCTCGAATCACGAATTAAAATGTACTGACTACTACGGCAACTGAATGAGACACGGCGGCTTTTAGAGCTCATTCATACTGCGCAAAATTTACAATGCGACAATAAGGTCTGATATACATGCAGCAAAGCATGCATACATGCATCCATAAGATAACTTGTAAACCTGCTTCTGGGTTTAAGGACGTCAAAAGGTTTTGTAGCTTAAAGACTGGAGCTTATGTCAGACTCGACTACGACGAATGGCTGTAAGTGAAGAGAAAAACAAAGAGAATTAACATGTTTTTCTTACCAAAACACTTAAAGCGTAACATCAAAAGGGTTCTTATTTTGCCAATTTGTGATCGAGGTCCAACTGAAATGAAAACTGTCTCGCACGACGCCAGTACTGCGACATGCATGTTAGAATTTATACACATTAACGGTTTTTTTTATCCCCAACCACTTGAGGGTATAAGTGCATATAACGTCCTGGAGATGGCACATTTACTGCTGAGTAAATACGCGTTATGTTAATGATAAACTGACAGAAAGTGACAAAAGTACAAAAAATTGAGAAAAATTGTGGTTCCTTTTTGTTTGGTTGCCATACGATTGGACGCCATACGATTTAGATGGCGCTCACATATTCAATGGAAATTTGTGGTTTTCCTCAAGCAAACGGCTCGAATATTGAATAGAACTATAACAACTACGTTTTGATGAACGGTATTTCATCCCTATTGAATTTTAGTTGCAGCTTTGCTGATAACAGTGTCATGAGTTTGATTTATTTGAAAGAGATTACGTTAAAGTTTCTTTATGAACTTTCAACAGCAAATAAATTTCTCTTTCACAGTAAACTTTCTTTTTTCCAATGTATATGAGTTACCGGTAGAGAAAATTATACGGTTTCAACTGGAATATATTTCTTAATCGGTGTCTTGAACTTTGTCTTTTGCGCTTGACAAATAACAATTTGATGAAAAAATTGAATATATTCCTGGAACTTCTTTATAGATGTTTATAGATATATACTTCTTTATAGATGTGTGATCTCTTAAGCCACTGTGCTTTAAGACGCCAAAAGGACCTGTTTAAATATTACACTCAGTGACGATATATGTCTTTCAATAATCATCTGAATAAGCTGTTATCAGTGCAGACCTTACCTTTAAACTCTACCGAGGTTTTTTCATCATGTTTAGCAACCTTACTACTTTGATCATGTAACTAAACTCCTTAAATGTTAAGTGAAGGGTTGTTCTAGATATTTACATATTTGTATTTTATATTTCATCATATCAAAGACTCTTATGCAGAACCAAACACGAGTTTCACGGAAAGTTTAATGTGCTTATGTTTTTACTCTTTCTGGCCTTGAATTTTTATCGAGATGCTCTCAGTTTGAGACGAAATTGCGGCCTATTTTAATGTGAAGGTTAATGGGATTCTGTTGAGTACTAAGTGTCAAAATATATCTGCCTGCATGTCTCGTTAGCAATAAGAGCAAGGCGCGTGTCACTATGGTTTTGCGGTTATTGCTATTGTGACGTCACTGATAATTCACTACAAGGAGTGCCGTTTAAAACTTAACTTAAGTTTGCTATCTTTCAGCTTCATGACCATACATTACACATACACAGAGCTGATATCAAAGAAACAGTTATATAAAGTGTTTCTATAAATAACCATTACGGGATTCCGTGTATAGAACTAGCAACAGTAATGTTTTGAAGCTTTTAAAAGTTAATTCGTTCATGAAAAAAACCCAGTAAAATTTATCCTGTTTATTTGAAATATTTCGCAAAAAATGCAATAATTACTTTTAAATGGCGCCACACGACAAATGTTTGCGTGTATGGAAACTCTTTGATTTTAAAACATTGTTCAACAAACATTGCTCAACAATTTTTATGATGCAAAAAAGAATCCAGCTAAATGCATAAGAGATGGAGTTTATGAAGCTTTTCTGATGTTTTCAATGGATTTGTGACAAAGTTACTTTAACAGGTGGCATGACATATAGAAATTGAAATTACGGGCTCTTTATATCAAAACAGTTACAGAATAATGATCTCTTTTAACTTTATCAGGTAAATTATCAAAACAGAGAAAATCCCCGTTTCTTCTAAAAAACGTGGTTCATAAATAATGCTAATTTATGGAACTGTAACAGTGCAAAATAATAACTTACAAACGTGTTAAAATTAATTACAAAATATTACCAGAGCCAAAAAATAAAACATCAATAATACAAGCAAAATCCAATACACATTATTTGGGCAGAAGGAAGACGCTTTACAGTAAACAGATTTGCCACAATATTTGCAAGAGAAAATACCGTGTCAAATGAAATGTTATAAACGATCCCATGCATCCGCCTGTTCATTGAAAACAATATGCAAAAAAATTAACACATGTCATACTTTGTTTCTTATCAACAATCTTGTTGATAAGATTTGGCGCGAGTACTATTCTGTTACACAGAAATATATAATATATATTTTTACTGCTTTCGCACATAATTATATAATTTTTACAGTTATTTCTTTATTTTCTATAGCGATTTATAAATTCATAATTCATACGATGCAGTTAAGTCCTATTTTTTTCTCACCACACCAGCTTGATCGGCTAACTGTTTTGAGAAAGTGGGGTAGGCGACCAAAATTCCATTTTTCAAGAGTACTTTTTGGTAGTGTTGTTTATATGCAAAGGAGTTCAGATTATTCTGCCTACTACATAGTATCAAATATAAGTCTGCATTTAGCCATTAGGATTTTGCAATGCCAGAACTTTTCCTTAACAATTATCAACATTAAAAATACATGTTCTATTGATTAATGTAAAAAACGTGTTAGGTCTGCGTTTAACTATCTACATTTGAAATAATGTGCCGATAATTTTTGAGCATAAAGGCAGCATGAATATAATGCAGTTCAATATGACTCTTCCTGGCTCTGCTACATGCGTGTAAAGGTAAAAAATTTCACAAATTGTACTTCTTCAAGCCATTTGAAGTATTTATACATTGTAATTTATTTTATCTTTTCAATCAGCGGATTTAATTTCACTCTCTCCCTGGTTGTGCATGACTCTATTATATGGCCACATGCATAAAACAACCCTGCACAAGACGATGGCATAATACCATAATTCCATTTATAATTGATAATTAGAATCGATATTAAATGGACAATCTTTATCTTTAAAGATACACCCTGGTGTCGTAATGTCTAGGGAACGTATAAATATCATAGACTAACATCCTTTCTCTTCGGTATTTGGAATATCGGATACAGTTTCATACCAACATTCTAGAAAGAGGATTTTAAATCCCATAAAATAATATAAAAAAATAATATAAAGTGATATTCAAGTGAAATATTTAAAAGTGTATTTATTAACTGTTACACAATAATGGCATCTTTATAAAATATTTCCCGGAAAACAATAGTACTTTTGATTCTATTGACAGGCTGACAGATCGCTCTGACCAAAACAAAACATAAGTCACCTTACCCGTGCCTCTCTAACAACAGGCACCACAGTTACTTTTTGTACTGCTCGAATTAAACAATTAAAGCATTGCAAGGTACCGAAATTCAGGGTATAATGTTATTAACGATCATTTTCCCTCCAGTATGACTCATCTTTCTTCTTATACAGTGTAGCTAAAGCAACGCGAGTTACTTATTTCTAAATTTATTTAATGAGGGACATATTAAATATTTCGGTTTACTATGTTCAGTGCAGTTTTGCAAAATTTTATAAAAGATGCTCTATTTGAATATTACGAGCAAGCTAAACAAAATATCAGGCTTAATTCAGTTATTAATTAAGATACCTGTGTTCACCTTGGATTCGAATTGCAGCCATTGTGATCCAGGACATTGGTCTCAACTCGGACGATGATACTTTGTTATTTTTCTTTTCAAATAGTTATATTATAATAACGAAATTTAACACTACATTATAAAGTATTAACATAATTTTTATATCCGATATTATAAAAAATGAAATTAGAATTCTTTACACCAAAAATTTCACTACCTGATTAGAAAATCATAAATTTACAATGCCCATTAAAATTTAACAAACGAAACGGTTTGAGATATCTGAATATATATAGTTGTTATGGATATGAGCGTGTCAACTTTTCTTACAACGTTTAATAGGATTTTGATTATTTAAAACATACACAGGAAAAATACCCCGAGATAATACTAAGGAACGCAAAACCCCTGTATTAATAACCACCTAAGCGATACTCCCTGGACATCACCGTCCACCACCGCCAAATGTATGACTATCACGATGATAGCATTGATTCCTGACTTCTGTTAAGTGTATTACTGTCCTTGCGTTTGCCATATTACTGGAGACCACCTTAAACATAATGACTTCTTGCGCATATCTCCATGGAGTAGCTCATAGCATTCAGTTTTGAATGAAAAGTAGTGGTATTGCTATTAGTTGCAGTAGTGCAGACAGTTTTAGTGCGCAACATTTTGTACTTGTTGCTTGAAATAGTAATTGATAAATACAATAGCGGTATTGTTGTATTCGATATATCGTGACGAATAACGGTAATATTTTTGTTATAAAAGTGTAAAAAAATCATGAAATTAATTTATTTTTGTTTTATGTTTCAATAAACAGATTAGCGTGGATATCATTAGTGGACACTGGGGAAGGGGTATTGTCGTGGAGCTGGGTATAGGTACTATGACTGTAGATACCGGGAATATTGCATGAGAATCAATGGCATGGCAATGGCCACTGCTTATCTTCTAGTTTTTTGCCATTAAATCTTTTCTTTGTAACTTACTCATTCTATATTTGTTTTACGCTGAAATAAATTTCAAATAAATTTAACTACTTAAATGTTAATTTAAGTATGTCGTGAGGTATTCGTCGAAATCATTTTTTAGCTGTCTTCTCTTTACGAGGGTTAATGAGACTAATTGGTATAAAAGGATAGAAAGCTTAAGTGTTATCTATAGCTGTCAGTTTTTTCCCAAAATAGACGAAAAATTATGATCAATGCGGTAGTATAATAAGAAACAAGGCAAGCTTCCATAACCACTGTAGAATGAAAACATTTTATACACAGCAGTTGGGCCGAGAAAATAAATGTTTTGTACTTCATCAAGTAAAGCATGTACTTGCTGCAAAACAATTAGGGAAACAATAGGCCATTGTTTTTGACAGACAACAAGTGTGTTACTTATGACGGAGATAAGCAGAAGTTTTGCGGCTGTTTCTTCTTTTCTTCCCAATCTGTACCTTTGTAATGCGCTTGAAAGTCTACCTTGCTCGTTTATAACCAAGTAATAAACACCGATTTTTCATCTAAATATTTAGAATTTATTTAAATAATATCAGGGATCTATAATACTGAGACTTTGAATTAAACGTACTTACTTGAACATAATTAAAACTAGACCGAATTTCGCTACACGTAGCGAAATGGCACTCACTTGCTATGGAAAAAGGCCAGAGACACAATATATCTGGTCAAAGACAAATCTTTCACTGTTTCGACATAACTATCAGCCTCTGGATTATTATCTTGAACGAGGTAATCAAAGTAAATATAATGTAACGTCTTTTAGGCACAAATAATCAAATTTAGTTTAAACCGTTTTCGAGATAATGGTCAACTTCCGGGTTATGACCCTGACCATGACGGAGGAGGTCAAGATCACTGGGGTACCTGTTATTTAATGTTATTTTTGGTCCAAAAGGATCGAAAATAAGCTCAGAATCGCTCGATCTCTAACCGTTTTCCAGATAATGAAACGCTTCCGGATTTTGACCTTGACCATGAACACGAGTTCAAGACCACCGAGACACTTCTTACATTGCTTTTTTTAGGCCCAAAGGGTCGAAAATAAGCTGAGAATCGCTCTATCTCTAAATGTTTTTGAGATAACGGTAACCTTCCAGTTTTTGAGCTTGATTATGATCGAGACAGTCAAGGTCACCGAGGTACCTCTTAAAAAAGGACTTTTTGTCTCACAGGATCGAAAATAAGCTAAAAATCGCTCTATCTCTAACGGTTTTTTAGTTAATGGACAATCTTTCTCTAACGGATTACTATATAGAAAGGTCATATGATCTTGACCTTGACCCTGAATGTCGAGAATAAGTCCATGATGTTACTGCCTACTAACACCATACTCGTGTTGAAACAAAGATTTGAACGCTGTTTACTGTTAATTTTTATTATGAACAAGGGTTTTAAAAATATGTTGACCTCAATCTGACCTTGAACGTAAAAAATTTTGAGGATTTCATGAGAACTGATTACCCTCTATACCTCTGCCAAATGCCGTCTTCTACATCAAACCCTGTAGTGAGGATTTTTTGGATACCACTTCGAAGTCAAAAATACTATGACCTCAATTTGGCCTTGATCTTGAAGGTCAAGGTAAAACACTTTTGCGGATTTCACAACATTTCATCATCCTCTATCTGCGTGCTAAGTTTTATCCTCTTACGTACTCCTAATAGCGTAAGACTAGGTTTCTGGAAACCTCCGAGGAGGAAAACGAAAACTAAAAACAAAAAAGGAAATAAATGGCCAGAATTCTTAGCAAAGCATACCCATTTGCAAACCTTGTAGTAATGTAGCAATGATCTTGAAACTGGCCAATCAAAGCTCAATTTTTCTTTCATATTTTTCTTTATGCATACTAATTGCTTTGACGCCGAAGCAGACGACAATAAAAAATGGTTCCTTGCAAATGAAAGACGTTATAGAAGCTTTGACGTAAATCCAGGATCTCTAAATATTTTATATTTTTCTTTTCTTACGTTACTTTCAAGGCCACGATCAAGCAAATTTACAGCTTATGCTAACTTTGCACCTGGAATGATGCTCTGTTTGAGTTTAGAGTTTGAAAAAGAGTTTATATTTGCTTTAATGACATTTATAGATAAAATTATTTAAAGCATTTTTACTTATAAAATCGAAAAAGTAAATGCAAATGTTAGCCGTGTTCACGCCTGTTCTTGGGTATATGTTTGGGAATAAACCCTTGATATATTGCATTTATATACAATAAAACACCTTCGTGCAGACCCCTACAAAGTAAACATGTCAATGTATTGCATTTAACTACATTAGTGATATTTTAAAGTTAATTTAAAAGGCATAATATACATACATAATCATGCGACAAAGCTAAATTTTATTATTTATTAATAATTAATACATCTAAAGAAATATCAAACATATTTCGAGATAATATATATATATATATATATATATATATATATATATATATATATATATATATATATATATATATATATATATATATATATATATATATATGAGTTTGTTTGCATCTCCTCTGACAATACTTAGAGTTTTTCACCACCGGAGTGTTTAGTAAACTAAATAATTAAAGTACATGAAAGCGTATGTAACTGAACAATTTTAGTTAGGGAACCGGTCAGGAAGTGAATTGTTCATTATAACAGGTTACACTGTAAGTGTAAAAGTTATGAAAAGCGTTAGAAATGAATGCCATCTTGTTCATACTCATACTTGTTCATAATTCTCATCTTGTTCATACTTGAACACTCTCTCATATCTAAATTAGAGGGTATATCCTTATATTATTTGACGTTTTAGTTGATGTTGTATTTGATCGCTAAATGTATTAGGAAGAGTTATAAATCAATAAGAGATAATACGTAATTGGTTTTGATTCTGATCTCTAGTCTGAACGTAATATCAGATGTCATAAGCAGTTATATGTTACTCTTGAGCATTTTTTTTACCTAGAAATACTTAACAAGTTGACTCGCAAGACTCGCGAGGGTCTATTGAAATTGTATGCCGCACCATTCACTTCATTTTCTTGACAGAGGTTCATTATTTCACAGTCGCATCTCTATTGTTGTGACGAGTCGAATTGCCATCGAATTTGTCATATACATGTATGTAGTATTTGATGAACAATTGTTAACGCGCATACTTTTCACTATTGTTTTCATTTTAAGGGTCAAATTATGTGACGTTTTAGAGATACGTTTTAAAAACAAAAGAGTGAGGTTCTAGGGACACCACTTCAACATTTCATTATAGCATTACCATAAAAGGTTTCGCATACGCACATCATCGCCTGTACCGCAGCCATACTCCCGTAAAGAACGTGTGCCTGCAGCATTACCGAGTGTAGCGAAACATTGTGGTTATAAAGACCATAAAGACAAACTTCCGCTTTCTAGTGGAAAGTCTGTCTAGTTTGTTTATTTTTCACTTGTTTTTTTCTGTTTCATATGTTTTTATATGTTTATGTGTTTTCTGTGAAAGTTATCGAAGGACAACTTCTGTCTGGTTTGAGCTAGAAAACCAAAACTTTGCATAAGAACCGTGGGAAATACGAAAAATCCATAAAAAATGGCTGACCTTTACCTGCACGGTCAAGGTTAAATTGCGAACAAACATTGGTCTTTTCATTTCAAAAACTGCGACTCCAGCACATTTTCGGACTTGATCTCTTATACGTACTGAGAAAATGGGTAACTTTCCTTGGCCTTTGGAACAAGCTATAAAAACTTGACCTTAAATGCCAAAACTGAATACCGAAAAGGCACCATAGCTCTTTTTTAGCTTTTGACATTATTTTGAAATCTAATCCTTACGCTAGGGATAACCAAGTGATTAGAGGCCTTCACCTTGAGTTTCAAGGTCAAGGTCACGTCTCTCTATCTCAAAAACAGTTAAATTAAGTGCGGTTTGAATCAGATTTTCGAATTCACCCTCTATGCGAACGCCGGGGCAACTAGAGGACAGCTTCGCGATTATAACGTGAGTCTGAGTTTTAAGTCTGTGGGTCGCATGACCTTGCATCTCGACAATCGATAGAAAAGGTTCGATTTTAAACACCTTTTTAGTAGTCGAGTCCTCTATACCACATTGTTCAAGGGGTAACCTTCGTGACCTTGAGTTTCAAGGTTAACTTCACAAGGTTATCATGAAAGCTGTTAGATATTGAGCGATATGACCTCATTTCAAGACTGTAAACGACGTTGCGTAAGTGGTAACGTCGTGATCGAGTTTAGAATAACATTTTTATGTTGACTCTTGAAGTTTTATTTCATGTGGGTATGTTTTGGTACGCTGTAGTGAAGTTCAGTTTTGTGCGTGTTTTCAATTTTGAAGAACAGAGCCCCATGCAAGAAGTGAACTTATTAATTGTTGTGTCACAGAAAGGCTTCTGAAATGGAAAAAAAAATTGGCAAAAGTGTGGTATAAGAAGTAAACTTGCTTTCAGTAACAAGTAAATATTCGCTGTCTGTTTGAAAAGAAGTATTTGTCATATTATGTTCTGTTCCTATATGGAAACTTCATTTGAAAGCACTTTTGTAGTTATTACCACAATTTGTTCATTTTTCCTTTTTTTCTGTTTAGATGGATCCCAAAAACTGTTACTTCACAATTTGACGTTCGAACATCAAATTTAGCACACGTACAGAGGATGATAAGATCTGACCGAAATCGCAAAAACTTTTGACCATGATCTGCAATGTTAAGGTCAAAATGAGGTAAATAAAATTCAATATTATTTGTCACAAAAACTTCAACTGTGGTAACGTTTACAAAGGAACCAAGGTCTCGGTGATATCGCAAAGATTTTGTCCTTGAAATCATAGGGTAAGGCCAAACTGGGGTCGAAATATTTTTCAAAACACGATTACGACCAGGAGAGGGATCATATCCCTGTTTAAACACATATATGGTTTAAGTATGGGAACTTTGTGACGTGAATCTTGACCTTCAGGATTATCTCGAAACGTAATTTTCGATCGTTAGGACTAAAGTCAAGGTCACCGAGGCACCTGTAACATCTTATAGGCTCAAAAGGCGAAAAGTGAGTTCAGAATCACTCTTTCTGTGATGGTATTCGACTTCATGGCTTTCAGTTTCCGAACTGGACCTTGAAGGACAAGCTAAGGGTCTCCAAGGTACCTCTCATATAACGTCTTTTAAGCTCAATGTCTCAGAGCTCAGATAGTTATATCCCTGACCGTTTTCGAGATAAAAGTGATCTTTTGGTTTCCGAGCTTAACCTTGATAAAAAAGTTCGCCGAGGTCACCGAGGTAAAAACCTTGACGGTCAAATGCAAGATCCAGGCCAGCAGGTTACTCGCTACTTAAACCGTATGTGCCTTCGAACAGGGATTTGAGCCCTATTCCGTGCTGTGCTACGTGATAAATTGTGTTTTGAAAAAAAATATTTGACCTCAGTTTGACCGTCACCTTTGAGTAAAATCAAAATCAAAAGTTCTTGCAGTTACCTTATCACTCTCTATATTTGGGCCCAATTTGAAGCTTCTGTGGTAAACAGTATATAGCAGTAGTTTTAGAAACCATTTGAGGTAAATGTCGGTTGACCCCAACTTGAACTTTGAGGCTGAGGACACAGGTTTTTGCGGTTCCAGCGGGAGCTTATTACTTTCTATCCGTGCATCAGATTTGAAGCTTCTACGCAAAATAGTCTAGGAAGAGTTGCCTGGAATGCATTTTGAGGCCAAAATATCGGTTGACCACAATTTCACATTTGAGGCCAGTTCATATTTTTTGTGGTTTCGGCGAGACCTTGGTACTGTCTATACAAAGGCCAGATTTGAAGCCCCATACACCATAAAATCTCAAAGAAGTTGAATGGAAACCATTTTGAAGTAAAAATAGCGGTTGACCACAATTTGAAATTAAGGTAAATAATTTCATCGTCGTTCGTAAAACAATCTGGAATAAAATACTAAAAGGAGAAGAAATTTTCGGGATGACTCCAAATGAATTCCCATTTGGAAACAAACAACATTGAAGAAGGGGTGTGGGGAAGAACCTCTCGTAATTCAGAGGGACAGAGAGCCTAAGGCTTTCATTTCTAATTACCGACAAAATTAAATTTGCAACAGTAAACACACGTTGTTCTGGACGTTATGCTTTACTTCTGATTTGTGTTTTCCAAATTAAAACTTGAAAAAAAAAAAAACGTTTCATTTTGTACACGGCATGTAGAAGAAGTAAAATAGATAAGTATAATGAACCCGGGTAGGGGTAGGAGCACTCGCGTATTAACTGGTTACCATGCGTGTCCTTGACTTTGTGAAACGACTCCAAAAATGTCCCACCCCCACCCATTGAGAACGTTTATACTTCTTGTAACAAATGTCCCCAATATAACGTCACCCCGGTTCGCTAGAAAATACTTACACTGAAAGCTGATGAAAATAAACCGCTTTCGTGACGAAATGTTAAGTAAATCTCGCGTGGTTTCGACAAGTATTATGATGAGATACAGATTTCGAAGAATGACAGCAGACATCTCCCAGACATTCAAAAGCACCGGCCATTGAGTTCCAAAACCGGAAGAAAAAGACAATAACATCATGTTTTTTAGTCGCATGCTGTTTTCATGGTGTTTGTATCATAACCTTTGGTGGTCACACGATAAAAAAAAATTCCGATATTTTCTGAAAAAATTCCGATATAAAGGAAAAAACAACTATGGATTTATTTGGACCGGCACGGAGGGGGGGGGGGGGTGGGAGGGGCGTAAAAATAAATCAAGATCAACATGTATTAAACATGTATTATACTCTGCCTGTTTCTTTTTCCATCATGTACTACCACCCATCCTCCCAATCTCCCCCTCCCACACATACACACACTAGGAATTAGAAGCCAGTTTGAAAAATCATTCAATGGATTAAAATACTCTTTACAGCGTTTGGAGTTGAAATTAAGCAAAAGCCCATTAAATGGAAGCGCTGGTTCCTCTTTACCTTAATTGCTCCCTGGAATATTCACTATGAGTTCGCACTACTTTTTACTACTCACCAGGCTTGTTGTCAAGGTCACCATTTGTAAATGATAAAAAAAATAATGATTGATCTGAAACCAAAAAAAATTACACAACTCTTTTTCAATTAATTCTAAACAATGCAAGACAACCCATTTTATCATCAATATTAATAAACATTATTATCTTTCTTTCAATCTACCATCTGGCCGTCTCTACTTCTTTTTATATACACGCACATATATATATTAAAAAACTGGTGCATATGATATAACTATACCATATGTTTTACCACTTGTTTTCCAAACGCTATTCGTAATAGCAGCCTATAAAGAAAAGATAGGCGCTGCTGCTACAGAACTCGAAACCGCAAGTTCATTCACAAAAAGCTGTGTCAAGGCCGTATAGTTTTTTTTCTCTGACAAGTGTAAGGATAAGCACCGCCTCTCCACTCACGTGATATACACTGCTTCGTTTTCACAATGAACTCAAGAAACAAACCGGGGGAGCCACTATACCTTGTAAGACCAGCAAAACTCTTCAAGCGCCACTAACAAAATGAAACCGGCTTTAACGCTGTAGTGTAGCAAATTCTGGTAAAAATTCATATCCCTCAATTTCAATTACATGACATTCTGCATTTTTTGTTTTTTGTTTTCCATTATTTTGCTCATATGTCAGGATTTGAAAAAAGTGCCAGAGATATGAGAAACAAGATCCGGACACACGATATTCCGGAAGTGAATGAAGTACGAAATAGTTTGCTTGTTGCTTATTTTTTTTAGCCCCAAAGTACTTTTCGTCCGTTTTTTTTTATATTGTTGAGCATCCAAGAGAGACGGTTTTAACCTTCCGGATGCCCTGGATCTGCTAAATGAGTCCTAAAGCTGGCTGATGTTTTGACAAAGATAAAGGAGTAGGCCCATTAAACAGTTAATGTCTAACGCTTTGAAATACACCGCTGTGCTTGAAAGTGTTCGGTGAAATCTTGATATCCTGATACACTGTAAACAATACAATTTGGATTAACTAAAAAGAAAACAAAAAAAAAATACATAAAAAAGTACAAAAAATTCTGGACACTCTTCTAGATTGTCTATGTTTTAATTCCTTTCCTTTTTAATACAAAGTGACCTGAGTTGTTTTTGATTTTTTTTTATTTCAACAGCAACAAGGACTTTTTTTGGAGTGACTGCCCTTGGAGTAAGCCATACACTCTTCAGGCCTTGTAAATCAAAGCTCTTACTATACGTATAATGCTGGGCCCCAAAAACTTCCTAACCGCTCAACACTTTTTGCGACACAGTTTTTAAGCCTGTAAACTTATCTACTGCAGTTGAGCTAATTTTTTTTAAAATGGCGCAGTTGTCTCATGTTATATAGAGTCGGATAGTGATGACAATAAGTGAATGTTGAATACAGTTACAACTGTAGAAGATTTCTGTTCTGTTGTACGAGTCAGGAAGGGAGCACACGACTACACGAAAGCGTACACACGCGAGAAATTCATAGGAGTGTCCCCCGTTTTCATAACGAGGTTAGTAGACAGTTTGTCTCGGTCCCATCTGGAGAGCAACAAAAAAAATCATCAAATTCATTCAGATTGCAAAAGTGTTCTATTGTAAATAACAAGGTACTATACCAGTGACTAATAAAGAAGATGCGTGCGTTAATATATACAGAGAAATATTAGGGGTGGCGGAGAGCCTGAATATACCAATAAGTTCTGCAATGGCATTCTATGATAATCGTGACACCTTTGCTCACAGTAACAGTAATTTTTATTTAGCAAATATATAATTGAAGATATTGATGATTTTTGATCCAACGCAGGCCCGTAGCCAAGAAGTTGTAATGACTGGTTGAGATTCTTGTTGGGGTGGGGATGGGGATGGGCGGTTGGGGCGTGCCGTTTGCGCTTAAGAAGTTATCAGCGCAATCAGAGTGAATGGAGTCACTCGAATATAGCAAGCTCCTCCTTGGACCCCTCCCGCCCCCCCGCCCCCCAATACCAAATGAACAAATGTCCTTTTGTGGGTTCAGACTCGGGTCTCCTCACTCATGGGGCAAGGCATGCGCTGCGTTCGAATAAAATTAAGGTTTAAACGCGGTTCCGTAACACAATCTATTTGCTGTTAATACTCAACGAAAACTCAAGGAAACCCGAAACTGGGAGAAAGTAACCAAAATAATCACGTTAAATCACAGTGCGAAAACCAATGTTTTTCTCAAAACTTGTTTTCCTACACCGATTTTACATCAGTAAACAGCATTCATGTTTAGATTCCCACATCTCAGTATCCAGACTCGAGGACATTTGGCCCCACGACATTTTGTCCGAAGTGACATTTTGGGCCGATTTTTTTTTTTTTAATGTCGTAGGACAAAATGGCATGATACCCAAAATGCATTATAATACTTTAAGTGGTTAACATTTACACTGAAATATGTAGCCAAAGGTATAGCAATTTAAACTGAAAGAAAATGTTATCGGTTGCCATAGTCCGTATTATTTTCGCTTGGAGTTGAGGCCGGGAGGCGGGGGGAGGGGGGAGAGGGGGAGTCGCAGAGGTAGACAACCTCGTAAAAAGGTGGTTGCTCTTTCGGGTTAATTAAAATGATGCCTAACTGTGTTGAAGAAGAATTAAAAGACTTTTTAGTAGAAGTCAAAATAGTAAGTTCTAGCCAGTTCTGGGTCACAACATTCACTTGCTTGCCACGAATTTTTTGCGTCACAGGCACAGCAGTTTCTAGGCCAGTGTACTGTAATTCAGGGAGTTTTCGCCCAAAGCTGACAGTCAGGTGAATTAATGCTAGACAGTTAAACTATAATTTCGAATACAATATACAACGGATGATCCATTTGGCTGTTTTGATTTGAGATCCATCAACCCACAATGATGGATTATCGCTGTATATAATCTGAGCAGGCAGGTGGAATTTTTTTTTACTCAACGTAAAGTGAGGGCACATGTTGCAACCTGTAACCATGGGATGATTTTTATTTAATCCTTTGGCCTTGTACCGTTTACAATATTGTAAAATCCCTGCTGTCATTCACTGATATGACCTTGACCTAGGAGGTAAAGATCGATACGGGGTTATACATGAAATTAACCAAAAGTCATTAATTTTTTTGAAGAATATTCTCTCGCTTTCCGGAGGACACACGAAGAGCAGGGGAAGAAAGCACCAACCGCTTTGGTGTACAAGGCGTGGATACGACCACCCCGGAAATGCGACCACTTTGCCCCAGTCCCGCAGGTGGTCGTATTTCAGGGGTTATGGCCTATTTTATACCCCGTTCAGTTTTT
Organism: Protula sp. h YS-2021; assembly: GCA_949752745.1. NCBI lineage: Eukaryota > Metazoa > Annelida > Polychaeta > Sabellida > Serpulidae > Protula > Protula sp. h YS-2021. The sequence continues at coordinate 8,795,156 of OX457029.1, read as the reverse complement.
TCCTCTTCTTTTTTTTAACATGCTCTACACGATTGTTCAATTATCTATCGCACCGCAAGTTTCGCTTATCTTTCTGAAGGACTAAATATCAACGAAGAAGTAAAAAGCATTTTATTTTATGGCATATTTATCGCCGTTTTCTCCAACCAGAGTTTTGATATTTTAAGCTTTTTGTTTGTTTTTGTGTAATACTTTCCGCGAATATTGAATTTCGCTCAGCTATAAATACCAACTGATGTGTCTCAATGTTATGTTATAAGCTGCATAATGAAGGACAGCTTTTCCGATACTGAGCATATCCTAGCGGCAATCAAATAGGCAATGGAGATTAGAAGAACATAGATTAAAACTTATTTTTCAGAGGCAAAGATATTGTGACGTGACGCGGTGACGTCACAATGGACCAGGTGCCAGACATTTACACAGAATACTTTGTGGATATGCAGCAATCATCCAACATGGAGTCCCAGAACGCTGAGTTCTTTTCCGAGACACCGATTAAGGCGAAAAAGAAGAAGGTTCAAATAAACCCGATCGTCATCCAACCACAAGAGTCACCAAAAAAGGTACACCAATTGGTTGCATCAGCATTTCACTTGCTCTCTCTGTTACCAGCACAAAAATGATAAGAACTCTCAATATTCATTACACTGTATTTACTCAAGTACATAAAATCAATATAAAACCAGTCCGAATTTCACTATTCATCGACAATCTTCACAAAACAACAAAACCAAAAAATGAGGTCAAAATGATTCTATCTCTAAAGTTTTTCGAGATATAGAAATGGTGTTATCCATGACCTCGAAACGTTGTTCCGGCTTATGAAAATCCGCTTGCATTACATCGTGTAAGATCTGAAGTCACAAAAAGACTTAGCGTCACGCCATAGTTCAAAAAATTACTTACGTTACAACGTATATGGGTTCAAGTGAGAAAATATGAGGTGAGCCCAAAAAGTTACCACACCTACAAAAAGCAAACAAATGGTAGTTTCCCGAAAACACAAGCGGAAACTCGGTAACGATGCTTACCATGGCCCACAACAGAAGTGTCTGCACTATTTTTCTTTTTTAACTGCATAAAATTGACAATATCGTAGGAATCCGGGACATCTCGCATCTGGACATCTCGCATCTGGACATTTCGCATCCCACAACTCGCATCTGGACATTTCGCATCCAAATGAAAAAGTGGACATCTCGCATCCATGATTTTTTTGCTTGATTTATCATTGTGTTTTGTCGGTGGGGGGGGGGGGGTAGGTGGTAATCATTTTATTTTGGTGTATTTTGACATACCCTACCTTAAGGGATGTGGATTCGTGACTACATCTTACCCTCCGCATTTTCGAACCTGTGCACGTTTCCCTTCCAAACCTTGCATCAAAGATAATTTTTTAAAAATTGAATAGATCAGTGCGATTAGTTAATGTGGATTCATTCTTAATACTGGTCCGCCACACGTTCATTAAATCCCTCATGCTTTTAAGCGCCTCTTTCGAGGGATTAGCATATGTGGATTCGCGCTGCACCGAACGTTCAACTACTCACTATGGCATTCACTGAGTACAAATGTAAGTCTAACTCTTGAATTACTCCGTAAACTGAACTGAGTTTTTTCAGTTGATTTACTTTAATAACTTACGTTTTGGAAACCCCTGTTAATATCGTCAAGCACAAAATCTCGCTTATTTATTTTTACTCAAATAACTTACGTTTTGGAAACCCCTGTAATTTATTTTCTGTATGAAGTTTCCCAAACACAGTGTTAAAGTTCCCCCTTAAAAGCAGACCAAAATCACGAAGACGAGATGTCCACTTTTTCATTTGGATGCGAGATGTCCAGATGCGAGATGTCCAGATGCGAGTTGTCTGGATACCTATCGTAGACGTATTGGTTAGAAGGCAAACTGGGCCGTCACCAGAGCTGGCAGTTGGTTAACATGATGCTGATTGCCTTTGCAAAATAAGCTTTTGCTTTTAAAAAAAATATTTTTTGAGTAGCAAGTTGTGCATAAAATTAAAATTGAAGTGCTGCATTTTCTGTTGCAAATAATAATAATAATAATAATAATAATAATTTAATTTAAAATGATATTTTTAAAATCACTTTCAGCGTGATTTTGGTTTGTTTTTCCTTTGCACAAAAGTAATTTTTTTCAGATTCCGAAACCTTTATGAGAAACTTTGTGCCAGCTGGAAATTTTTCTAGAAAAAAAAACAAAAACAGCTTTGCTACTTACTCTATGAAACGGCATTCCTATCCCATACCCCCTCCCCCCCCCCCTCCCCCCCCCCTCCCCACCTTCCCTCCTCTGATCCTCACCAAGAATTGTCGTAACTGAAGATGATTTTGCATCCAGACGTCGTTCTTATAAAACCAACATAAGCATGTCACTATGCTCAGCGCATTAGGGTGTCCAAATAAAGAACACTTTATTTCAACAATGTTGTGTGGCTGTTGACAAATACGAGATTCTTGTGCAAATGCTGCTGCAGCCCTGTCGCGTTGCTTTCGGTGATAAATCAGTTTTTTTTTTTTTTTTTTTTTTGCTTCACGTTTTTATCATTAAAATGAAAACAAAGGCACATCAAACTCTACATATATGAGAAATATGGTGGTTCCAAGGCCAGTTTGGTCAGAGGAGTAGTAATAAACAAAATGGCGGACCAGTAAATGGATAAAAAGTCTGAAACATTGGCTCCGCTTTATATATTCTTGCCAAGTCCCCAACTTGTCACGTGTGAATAATAATAATAAAAACAATAACAAGTGGGGTTAGGAACAGTAATGTTTAGAACCTCTGTGTTAGAAAATGTCCGGTTACGACGTAGAAGTTGTGGTTAGTTCTCCGTAGACACGTTCTTACGGTGTAAACAATTTCTAAGAAGCTTTAGAAGAGGACGCGTCCGCAGTTGTTTATACAACACTGCCTGAATAAGAGATAAAACTTAATTTTCTAAATTAATATTAAAAAGTTCTTGAAGAGAAACAAAGCATATTCTAAACCATTTTCTCCTTGAACTCTATGATGAGCTCAATTGAGATTTGCATATTATAGTTTGAAAAGCACCAAATTAGAAACACCCTGAGGTGGTGCGCTAAAAATATAACTTAGCAACACGCAGACTTGAGACGAGAGGGGTGGCATTCAAGAATCTGTCAAAATCAAGCATTAGTTCATGTCTTATGTCAATATTAGACAAGATCTTGAGATAAACACCACAGCAAACAGCTTTTCTTAAACTGAAAGCACCCCCCTTTTTCATCAACTCTCAAAATCCTTTGTAAACTCGGGGTGTGGTTTTCTGCAATTGCGTAGACCCACCAGGTTTATCGAATTCAGCCACCACGTCATCCAATATTAGACAAGCATTCACTTGTCAAATGACATAGCTTGTGGCAACAAAATATTAGATAAAAAAAGGAGAATAATGTCGGCACTGGCGTGGATATTTAAACATAATTAATACAAATAGGCAGTTCAACCCTGGCGGTAGAAATAACTCGCTTTCTCCTTCCCTAGTTAGGATTGAAAATGTGAAGACGACAGCAGAATTCACCAAAATTTTGGTCGTTTCCACTGCTTCTTCTTGAAAACACTCCCATTGTCAATCAACACCAATAAAGCCATTATAATCACAATTTAACTTGTTTCAATTGAATATTTGTGTAACAGGAAGGGTTTTTTCAGGGGGCGGGGGGGGGGGGCGATGGGAGATGGGAATTTTCGCAGAGATTCGTATAACAGTTCGGTTGGAGAATTTGAGATTGCTGATTCCAAAGGGTGATGCCAAAACGCTCAAAACCAAACCGAAAAACTGCCCATTTCTTAACATAAGTAAGTATTTTCTGACATCAAAAAATGAATTTTTAGGTTTTTATTTTGTGGTGTTACTACTTACATTTCTTAAATCAAAAGTCATTTATTGGTGTCTATAATAAAGGAATGAATGTAAAAACTAAAATTGAATAAAAAGATAATAGACAAAAAAAACAGCTTTCGTTATTTTCGGATGTTGTGGGATGAATTTAGTGGTATGTCATCCCATATGCATATGATGAATGGAGGTTGAATGTGCCGCTATCGAACGCGACCCTTTTTGTTGGGCTGCTGCATTTCGTACTCCAGAACCAGAATTAAACCAGTTTACACATGGTACTTCAATCCCAGCAGATGCCTCAAGTGGGCTTCTATCTCTTAGCTGTATGCTTGCACACGACAGTGTAAAAAGCACTTGTGCTAAGTTCACATTATCAGCACTTTAAACACGGTCCATCTACATCAAAGACAAGACAAATCCCCCAAAGGGCTCCGTAAATGCGTTATCCCTGCTCTTTACAGATTTCCAACGCATGTATGTTTGTTTGCATTTGTTTACAAATAAGATTGCAGTCTTAACACTTCCAATCGAAAACGCATAGGACACGTGTTGGAAGTTTAAGAACAGCATAAATAAGCCGCAAAACTGCTCGGCACATTCAGTGAAGTCAAATGCTTGGTGAAAGTCGCTAAACACGAAATAGGTCACATTTCATTTTGGCCTTATAAGCTTCAATCTCACTGCTTCTTTATCAAGTGAAAATATGAAATGAAGTGTATATGACTGATTGTGGATAATGCAACATATTTATATCATATTCATGTGGCCGAGCTTTTTTGTGCTTCTAAACAAAGACTTCAGAAAATTCAAGTCACCTTGGATGAGGATAGCTTATGCAGTTTTTAATTGTCTGCCATAAGATGTTTGTAATAAACTTAAATGTTTATTAGGGCGTCAAGAGGAGCCTGCATTAAGCGTGAGAATGCTCAGACCTTCACTAAAACAAAGATAAGAGTTCTTATCACAAACGTCAACGTAAACACTATCGTATATGCAACATTTAATGCCGACGTCAAAAAATAGTGCGTTGTTTGAATACAGTTCTACGCTTCACCACAAGAAATCAATGTGTGTGTTATACTCGGCGTTATATTCGCCACTCGTAACACAAATTCAAAATATCTGTATAAATATCAAAGCAACTTGAAATAGCTCGTGAAAATAGAGGCAAATTTGACGTAACAGTGAACACAGAAGAGATAGATAAATACATAAAACGCTTGCTTCTTCACGTTATTGTGGTTACACAGGCATTAACTAGACGGCAAATTGTGAACAATGAAGAACATTACGTTCGATTACACTTTTGTAAAAATAAAGCAAGAGCCAGAACTAGAAGTCAAGAAAAAGGTGAGACAGAAACAGTCCCCATGTCTTTGATATTTTCATATCAATTTTATACGAATGATTAAATTTCTTGTAATATTTATATTATTGATTAGTTATCACATCTAAAAATCGCATGGCATTACCCTTGTCGTGCTTGGTTATTTGACGTTACCATATGTTTTTATTACTTTCTTCCGGACAGGGATAGGGGAAGGGGGTGGCACAATCAGACGATAGATGGAAGGACGTTACAGGAGTTTCCTGCACGAAGTTGTAAAAATTATTATGTTACATTTTTATTAGATTTAAACACACAGATAAATAATAAAGTGGTATCTGTTACAATCCGTTTGGAATTTGTGGCAGATTTTGCCTGAAAGATGAAAAAAGAGTGTGTTTTATGGTGTGTCTATGTTAATGTATTGCCACCACCCGGACCTAATCAAAAGCCGAAATTAACTTGAGAAACAAGTGTTCAAACGAATAAATGCATGTCTTCTTGTAACTGCGTTGTTGTTTACACATCTGGTGTTAATACGTTAATATGTCTGGCGTTAATAGGTCTGGCGTTAATACGCCCGGTGTTAATACGTTAATAGGTGTGGCGTTAATGCGTTAATAGGTCTGGCGTTAATACGTTAATGGGTCTAGCGTTAATATGCCTGGCGTTAATACGTCTGGCGTTGATATGCCTGGCGTTAATAAGTCTGGCGTTAATATGCCTGGCATTAATACGCCTGGTGTTATTACGTCTAGCATTTCCCAGCAAACATTAAGACGTCAGAATGACGTCGGGTCGGCGTCGTGACCCGACGTTTCCGACGTCGGACTGACATGCCGGTTTTGGTTGTATATGAAATGGAACCGACGTCGGATTTTCAACGTCAGAATGACGTCGGGTTCCGACCTGAAACTGACATCGGGTTTACCACCTTGAAAGGATCAGTCTCAGACATGTTTTGCAAAATTGTCTAGAGTTTTAAAATTAACAGATAATTAATCATTCAACTGCTGTTGTGAAATACCTACGCGAGCATTTTCCATGTAAGTTTTTACAATCTAGGAAGAAAAATACCGACGCACCATCAAAATTCTAAAATTTTCATGTAAAAATTACGTTTTTTTCATCCTCTTTTTCAAAATGGCTTCCTTTTCCGGTGAGTGACAATAAATGTTCATCGCTTTTTGGTCGTTTTTGCAACGTCGGAATGACGTCAGAAAACCGACGTTTCCTACACGTCGGAATAAAGTCGGGTTTTGGGGAAATAGGTCGCGACGTAATTCTAACCATTTTACAACCTTTTTTTATTCAGAATATGGTTGTGAAGCGACCAAAATCCAACCTTTTTTCAACCAAAAAAGACGTCGGTTGTTTGCTGGGTAGTAAGTTAAGACGTCTGGGGTTACTTGAAAACGCAAACCTTTAGCAGACAGAATAATATTCTGCCAAACCCCTTCACCTAAGAATGCTGAAAATTAACTGAACAAAGAAGTTGTTTTAACTGAATGGTCTTAACAAAATAATCAATAAACAATCAAACAATCCTTGACATTGTTTTCCCACTGTAATGTGATTTTGTGGTATATTTCTACAAAATCATTGGGGATGAAACCAAGTCGAATTTGTTCAGGAAAAAATAAATAGTCAGCCCAGGTCGTGGTCTACCCAGGGAGCTTGAAACTGCAATCTGGTAACATCAATAACAACCACCTTGCTTTTTTATGCCCTAATAAAAAATAATGGATTAAAATTTCGTTAATGAAACTTCTTCAAATTATCGACTGGCGATGAACCGACGCCTTGCTTTGTTTACAAATCAGCTTAAAGGAAGACTTTCCTCTATAATACTTCATTTCGGAAACAACTTTTATTTTATGTTTCTCGCAGGTCATGTAGTTATGTCCTTTCATATCTTTGATTTAGTGTTTGAAGTAGTTATAATAATAATGATGATAATGGTGATGGTGATGATGATGATGATGATGATGATGACAATGATGGTATGGTGATGATAATGACAATGATGATGATCATGATAATGATGATGATGATGATGATGACAATGATGGTATGGTGATGATGGTGATGATAATGGTTATAGTAATAGTGGTGGTGGTGATGATGATGATGATGATGATGATGATGATGATGATGATGATGATGATGATGACAATGATGGTATGGTGATGATGGTGATGATAATGGTTATAGTAATAGTGATGATGATGATGATGATAGTGATGATGATGATGATGATGATGATGATGATGATGATGATGATGATGATGATGATGATGATGATGATGATGATGATGATTTCAGCCATGTACACTGGTGCGCTTCAACAGCGTAGAAGAAGACGGCGTTGTACCGAATCCTCGTCCTCCAGCGCTGCAGCGCGTCCCATCACTCGGAGATCTCACAGAAGATTCGCCTTCAAACGGTAAGTCTTTTTTTATAACATAGGGAGTCTTCCATAAAGTATGTACTCACGGGGGCTGGGGGTTGGTGGGGAAGGTGGGATGTACGGACTCTGATGTTGTAGTCAATGGGTGTTGTCAAAAGTTATATATCTATAGGGGAGTATTAGAAGGGGTGGGGTGGAGGGTTGGTCAAAACTCCGAAAGTTCAGCGTACGTACTCTATAGAGAATTCTGTAAGGAGCGCCTGGTCCTGGAAGATGCCCTGCTCGTGCGACTGCTCCTTGGATATATATATATATATATATATATATATATATATATATATATATATATATATATATATATTGTGTGTGTATATATATATATATCTATATACCTGTGTGTGTATGTGTGAGTGTGTGTGTGTGTTATATGCGTAATATGTGTTTTAAATCTGATTCGTATATTATATATTTGCAAGCTCTCTAAAGTGATCCAAAAAACAGGCTCCTCGGGACAGATATCCTTAAACATGACACACAGATGTTAGAAATAAATGGTTGTTTTTAAATACATGCCTATTCCATTGCACGTCTTATCATAATTTACAATCATGTTGTACGTGTCTGTAAATATGTAAAAAAAGGATATTAAAACCGCTATTTTGCATGTTTACTTTTATGTCTCAACATTGACTGCGCATTAGAACATGAACATGATGATGAAAATTCCCCAGCTGATTCCGTTGGCAGCTGTCATTATCGATCACAATTCTCTTGAATCCCGGCGGATTAGGGTGAGGGTGGGGGATGCACTCATGTTGCAAATGGTTATCATGCGCGTCCATGACTTTTAAAATGAAATTTGAACTCCGCGCGGACCGCGCCTGGCCTCAAAATCACCCCCTTTTCTCAGTGTTCTTTTTTTATTCGCATGGTGACACATATGATACCAAATTCCCCTCCCCCTCCCCCCTCCCTTCTGGATCTTTCATACCAAACTGATGTGACAACGCGAAGAGATCAGGCTAACAACAGAGGGGATTGTTTATGAACTTTCACTTTCCCGTTATGAGTTTTTGCCAGCCCCCCCCCGTACGTCATTCAAATAGCAACTTGTATAAGATATCTTTGTATTCAGATAAAGCCTAATTCAGCTAAGCGCTCTTGTGCTTTGTTCGAAGTTTATCTTTGATTTGTGAGATGTGAGTCTGAAAGTGTTAATATTCCGGAAACATGGGTGAAATAAGCGTGCAAGGTTTTCACCCCCGCCGTGTTACGTGGGCGGTTAGATAAACCACAGAACCACATATATCACAAACTACAGCCCTTCATTACCATGTTAACTTCAATGGTAAAACGTGGTACCATATCACTGTCAAAACTTCCACGCGTTTTAACCAAACCTACTGATTTTGACTTAAAATAAGGCAAACACTGCAGGCTGGCGTTTCGAGGCGGGGGAGGGGGGAGGGGGGAAGTACTCCTGTGCCATATATTTTGCGTTTGTATATCTTTTGAATATTATCCAGTCATTTTAGAATCTTTGGATCTACCCCTGTGTGTGTGGACTGGTTATATAACAAATAAGTCATTGAACTAAAAATAGATATTCAGAGTTATTGAATGCTTCGAAGTAAACTTCCTAGAATAACATCATGTTGCCTTTTCATCTGTGTGGTGGTAATGTTGGGGATGGTATAACAGATGTATGAAGGCGCCGAGCTTGTAGTGAACCCACGTCGCGTGTAGACCGCCGTCGTGCTGCTACCCCTCCAGGGAAAAACACCCGCACACGTGTGAAGTACTACTACAAAAATAACATGCTGTTTGTACACATCTCTTTGCGAAATGGAAGCTTCATTGAGGAAATTTGACTACCACCCATGGAAGTCAGCCCATGTGTTTTTATTTCACTTGGTCACAAGTGGCTCTTTTCAAATCCAGTCTACCATACTGTTTAAATTAAACACCTTGCTAGTCAGGTCCAAAGCCAAATTAATCCAGATATCCCGTTCTTTTGATTTGATTTTAATCCCAATTTTCCAATCTTTTTTAATCCAAATAACTGGATTGTACAAAATCGATCAGGTGTTCTTGTCCTTAGGTCATGAACGCGTGCTTCTCACTTCTTATGTCTCCAGGTAAACAGCGCCAAAACCAGTCTTTCTTTGGAGGGGGTGTGCGGATGGGGTAGTCATGTTCAACTCCTGGAAATCTCAAAATTTCCATTGCATCATTTCATCAAATAATAATGTAACAAAGCAGTACTAAGAAAATTACTAGGAAGTTTTCAACATGGGTGACGAGCGAAATTGACATATTATGTGTAACTTGAGGTTTAAAATTGAATGCTCATCAAGTTGTAAACTGAATCAGATCAGGCGGCTCGCGGGTCAACAGACGTGTATCGAAGGGCGGCTGAGGCAAACAAAGTTGCTTCTCTTTCGCACCCCACATCCCCACCCCCCCCCCCCGGCTTTCCCATACCCGGCCAGTTGCACAGACTGCCAGGGCGGGAAATTAGCGTCTGGGTGTGGGAAGGGGGAGGCGGTGACCTGAGGTCCCCTGATTTCCATTCGGGATCAGTGTCTAAGGCTCTGACACCCCAACCCGCTGGATTTGACCAGCTCCTGGACTAAGTGAAAATCACCCACCTAATGAAATGAACCCACACTCCTCATCCGTTGGTAAAATTCAGAATTAACTGTTAAAATACAGTTTTTAAAATTAAGCTTCAGCACTAATCAAAGATGAGCATATGCATGCCTTTCATAGACGCTATGCTGTCCTAATAAAAAATAAATAAATAAATAATCACCAAATAATCGATTAGAATCAGTGTGGTGTTTTCTTTGTCTGACCAGCACTGGGGTACGGCCAACTCTACTGGTGTTTCCGGAAAAGTCAAGTGGATATCTGAACCACTTGGTTTCTGTTGACGTTGGGCCTCGGCAACGCCTTGCATCGTGTAAAACAGTACAATAAACTCACTGTAGTGTCAAAAGCATTGTCCTTTAGTGTGAAATATATTAAATCTTTCAAGACAAGAGTATTGTTGAATGAAAATTTGTACAATAGTTATAGCTTCATACATGTGCTGTTAAGATGACACTGCTTGACCTTCCTTTGTGGAGATATGGCAATGACAAGCCAGAAAGAGGCTGCCTCCAAACTAGGGAAAACACTTCAATAAAATAGTCCGAACTGTTCATATTTCCACTCCTGATTGTATGCAAATCTGTGAAGAACTACTCAAAAAGAGTAGAAGTGTCCTTTTGCTGGGGCTTAAAAAGGGACGGGGTGGTGTTGGAAAAACACAAAAAACTTATGTTTTTATTTATTATAGAATAAGCAATGAGAAATAGGCTTAATATGACACGAAAGAAGGTTAGAATGAAGTCAAGTGGATATCCTCTACATTATATTATTTTATAAGTGCCCTCTTTAAATGACCGAGCCGCTCATATGCAAACTTTAGGGGCAACAACGCAGCATTTTATGAATGAAAGACCCATCGTCGTACATCGCATGGCCAAATACAGTTGTTGTAACATGTTAATTATATTTCCTCTAGCCATTGAAGAAAATTACACCACTGCTTCTAAAATTTGTTTTCCCTGAAATATAGAAAAACAAGTTCAAAAGAAAGAAAGTTGTTAAAGAACATAAACTTGAATTTGGTTTGATTGACGTAATCTCCCAGTTACAAGTCACGTGGCTCATTTACATATTTATGAATGAAAAGTTGTGTGAATTGCGAAAGAAAAAAAGCGCTTGTCACGAAATCTTGTTATTTTATTTTATATAATTGAAAACCGAGAATAAGCACCAGTAATTTGAGTCGAGACTCTCAAACTTTTTCATTCTATTCTTTGGGGGCAAAAACCTGCCATTTATGATAGTGTATTGAAACCAAATTTGGAAATTTTCCAAATCACACTTCTAATTACAAAGACTTGACACTCATGTTTTTCAAGTTGTCAAAAGGGACAATGATGAAACTTGTTCAAGTCAGCTTGTAAACAAGTTTTCATATTTTTTCTCGCTCTCTCTCTCTCCGTCTCTTTTTGTAGTAAGACGAAGCGATTGGATTGTAGGTTAAAAATGAAACCTAACATAATTTATTAACCAATTGGAATCAAGTTTATCTCAATGCCAACCAAAGTTACCTGTTGATTTATATACAGATTTAGTTCAAATTTTACTGTCGTTATTTCGATATTTATAACTCATCACTTCTTGTAAATGTTTGCTGGTTTTGTTTTTAATTATTATTTCAGCAACTACCATGTGTTTATTGAAATATTTTTGTTGGCTGTCCTGTTGTAAATAGGATATCTTAAAAGCCCCACCCAAATCAAGCTTACTCATATAACAATGGAGTGAAATAATGAGAAATCGTTAGTGGTCTCTTTTTTTTATCGGTTTATTCAGACTTCCTTCAGATAAGACTTATCTTAGAGTCACACAATAAATGAACCCATTTCATCTGCATCTCATGACACACGAAAATAAATAAAAATTTCTGATCATTTATATCAAATGTGGATCTGTAAAATGAGTCTCAGGCTACTTATCCTCTGGAAAGCTATCTGCATGGATCCAGTTTTCGCGATGAGAGGGGTAGAAGAGTGGGGAGGGGGAAGTGGCCTTAAAGCGGTGGAGCATATTTCCGCGAAAGATTCTCTTTCAAATTGGTCAATAGATGGGGGAGGGGGGAGGGGGAGCAGCACTGTACACCCCACCTCCGGCTAGATCGGCCTTTGAGCTTATCAAATCGTTCTCCCCTTCGTTGCGGAAGTATTGCTGCAGACTTAAAATGAATATTTCCAAAATTATATCATTAAAATTATTTGCCTTTAAATTTGAACATGCTGAATTTCAACAAATAACAAATCACAGCTCGGTAGTGTACGAAGCACAGAAGCACGAGAGATAAAACAGAAAAAAATCATATTTATCTTTTTTTTTTCATTCGCTTTGAAATTCCATCCCAAGACCTAGTACAGAAACCCTATGTGGGACGCTATTGTCCTGTTTTGGAGATTAGAACCTGATGATAATAGCGAATATATTGTGTGATTACGCACTTGACGAAAAAGAGGTTGCTCTGTTCTCTTTTACGAAACCGGAAGTCTCAGCGAACTCGCACGCATAGGTGGCTCCGATATTTTGACCTACTACGCAGTTTCTGTGTCCACACGTGGAATATACAGAATAAGACAGTACATTGGAGGAAGATCTTCGACAGTTTATTTCATTCAGCAACTTGGCGATGTTTTATTCGTGAAGAATTTTGCTTGGATAGTTGCGTCAGTGACAGAAATTTTATCATTATGCATAAGTTGAAATTTAACAAATAAAACGAATTGGCAACATAATGGCAATTTTTAATGCGTGTTCTTCAAATAACCAGTTAAAAGGATCCGGATATTCTAGTCACATGGGATATTCTGGTCACATGGGATATTCAGGTCACGTGGGATATTCTGGTCACATAGGATATTCATGCATGTATCAAAGTTACCGGGTAAAAATGGGACGCAGGGCATACGGGAACAGTAAGTTTTGTTTGTTTATCTATTTGTTTTTGTTGTTAAATATAGTAAAAGCTGAATCTAGGATTTTCCAAATTGCTTCCGGAGGGAGGGGGGGGGCTGGGAGTGTGGCGGTTGTGACCATTTGGCAACAAATAGCCGATTTTGCATAATTAACTACCAACAATTCGGCAGTAGTTAGTGGTGTTGCGTTGGTCAATGCAGCTCGCAAGTCGTCAACGCGTAAAGGGAGAAGTCAAAACCGGACACCTAACATCCAAGTAAAAACTGGGGCCACTGGCAAACGGTCCCTGACATACACACGGTCCCTGATATACACACGTTCCCTGACATGCAAATGGTCCCTGACATATACACGGTCCCTGACATGCACACGGTCCCTGACATACAAACGGCTTACAGTTTTAAATTGCGACTCAAACACATTTTATGTGGCTTTGTCATTGGCATACTGGTTAGTGAGGGTTAGTGAACACGATTTTCCACAACGCCTGGTAGCAAGCACTTGGACAGTCGATTTTCACGTCAATTTAGGTCGTAACACTGTTATATTGATGAAATGAAATTGAGCGCAAAGAGGTGTGTGACTAAACTGGTAAATGCCCAGTTTTTTTACCTCTAAATAATAACATTCTTTGAAATAGAATATTGTTTATTTTTTACAGCGAAAATTCGCCTTATTTGGAAAGCAAATATAACCATATTTTTAAATTATACAAAATATGAGAAAAAAATATAGTTTTTCGAACAGAACAATCTGAAAATACAAAAAAAGAAACAAATGAAATTTACTAGTGTTCAGTAAAATTCAAGACTGTGTCCGGTACGTTCTCCAAGGGCTATTCTGATTTTTTTTTTGCTACACACACAGGTAATCAAAAGGCCATATCGACTTCTAGTGACTAAGATACTCAAGTTTTGAGAAGATCCCGCATGGAATAATTATTTTCTTGTTCAAAACGAAAGCAATTATTCCGAATTGTTGCGTTAAAACACAGCACTGTTATTGTAATAAAGTACAGATGATTGAAAAAGCTTAATGAAATATAGAGCCAAGTTTTCAATAATACCTTCACCCTTTTCAATAATATGCAATTTCACCCAGTGGCGTTATTAAATTTAGCATTTACAGCATTTCGGTTATTACATTTTGGAGGAAGTTATTTCCGCTTTTGAACAAAGTCAAGGTGGTATAAATACTTGTTGCTTAATTCGCCACCGACAACGACGGCCAATTCCAGCGCTGCCATCTTCCAGTAAGTTCACTTTAGAATCTTCTTTTTTGGAAATAACATTTAGGCTAAATCGAATCTTACCAAACAAACATTATTATTATTATTATTATTATTATTATTATTATTATTATTTGTTTTAAAATTACGTAACATTGATGAATTACGACTAAATAAATAAAATAAAATTGGCGTCAAAGGACACATGAGAATGTTAAGTACTGGTGAGGAAAAGTGTAGATTTTTATGTCAGTATGAAGGTCTTTCACCACTGGTGGTCAAGTAGAAATGGTGGTGCCTGTAGGACGGTTTCTTTGAACAAAATGGAACGTGACTCAGCTGTGTGGAAATTTCCCAGCATTCAATTGGTCGCTTTCTGACGTTGAAACGGTGCCGTTCAAAGTAGTGACGTCGCATTAACATATCAACGTGAGTAGTTTGTCTGCTTGGAAGTGCCATCCGTTCACAATGATAGGTATTGTAATTTCCGTATTTTACTCTTGAAAACAGATTATCCCCTGACATTGTAATCAAGAAACTGTGGAGTTTGAAAAATCATATAAATTTGAAATGGGTAGAAATAAATATCACCGTCGTTTTTTTTTTTCGTGATATATCTTCATATACCTTTTGGCTCTATGGTGCGTTGATTTCTTGGATAGAAATTTAGGCATGAGTATATGCCACACAAAATATTTTCAAATATGTATCGGATTCTTTTGTGAAGACAGGCGTTGATGCAGACAGAAAAAAAGACCTGATGCTTAAGATTTTTGAAGACTCGACCTGTTTTGCATTTTGACAAAGGGGCTTATTAAATAGTTTGTACTTCATTGAAAATGACTGCATGTTTATTAGAGGAACGAACGAGTTGTTTGTCACCTTAACATATTTTAAACAAATTTTATGACTTTCACGCAAGTGCACAATTACAGGCATTATATTGACGTTACTACTTTTATGTGTTGCTGCATCTTATTTCATGCATAGGGCAGCGCTCTCTCATTATCATTTATGGGTCTAAAAATGACCACAGATGAGCGATGTGCGCCCCAGGCAAATCGATATACGCGCTTTTTTTCAGCAGTGTACAATGCTGTGTGTATATTATAGCACTCCTTCATCTTAATTAAAAACTACTTCATTTTTTTAAAATTTTGCTTATGAAAACTCTAAACATTCGCCATGGGAAATACAAAGAAAAGTGTTTCACGATCATAATTGATAAAAACCAAAGGGGTCTGATTGAATATAACGTTTTTTATATGTTATTAAGATGTAGGGTTTGAATTGAAGAAGTACAGAAAGTTAAATTTTATAATGTAAAAAAAAAAAACGAAAATAATAAAAGAGAGCTGTTATGGTGAATATCACGTTGTGAATATTATGTTGTAAGCCATAACTTTCTTAAACTGGTACGAAAAAAAGGCATTAGGATCAAACCAACATACGAGTGCGGAAACCCGCAGTACCCCCCCCCCCCCCCAACCTTTCCGAAGAGCCAGTCAAAACAAAAAGGAGAGAGATATAGAAAGAAAGTGAAAAATGAATAAAAAAGGGATGAACAAGCCGCAAAATCATAGAAATGAAGAAAAGAGACAGAGGAAGGAAAGAGGAGGATTAAGAGAATTATTAAAGCGCTATATTTTGTTACTATTGCTTAAGATTACTAATTTCATATCTGTAATGGATGAAAATTGTCAATAAATTTATTATTTGTTGTGAAAATAGTTATGTTGATATGATTTTGACTTGCTTTTTTGACAGAAGAAAAAGGGTTAACCCTCTCAATTTTCGAAATATTTTCACCACATTTTGTTGATGGAATAGTGCACATAATGTTCAAAATGAGATAATTGCTTGAGCAAGCAAATTCATATCTGTCTCATAATGACATCCCTTTATCGTGCCAAACAGCCAAAATGGCAGCAGAATACCCCTATCAAAAACAAGGCGAAGGTGGGAGGGTTGGGGGTGGGGGGGGGGGGGGGAGGGAAGATGCTGGTTGCTGAAATCAGTGTGGCAATGTGGCCAATAACAAATGTATTCGAGAAAAATCCCGCCCCGCTAAAATCTTTGTTTTCATTGGCCCTCGTTTTTCTTCATTCATAAATATGCAAACGAAACCATTGGTATCACGTGACTTTTCGTTGTGAATGAAAAAAAAAAGCTGCTTGCACGAGGCTTGTTCAGTGTTTGTGGAAGCAGAAAGTGTGGAAGGCATAGTGGTATACATCTATTTGGGGATGCTTATACGCGAGAGAAAAAAAAGAGAAGAAGAAAATAATAATCTACTCAACTATTAAGTAACTCAAGCGTATCGCGAAATTAAGTAATTCAACGTCGCTGATTGTGATGAAATTATTATGAGGAAAACGCTGGCTCAGACAGAAAGCCGCAAAAAAATAGATGAATTAATATCGCAACTGGATTAGTGATTCGTGGGAGGAGCGATAAGAGAATGTTGTATATTTTTCATTCAGATAGATTAGGTGTAAAAATTGTTCTGTGGGTTACTAAGAGAAAGGGTTAGAATGCGATTCCTCGTATTACAACACTTTCTGGACATTAATGTTTTATGCAGCAAATAAAGTTGTTGACTCTGTGCTATGGTCTGAAACTTTAAAAAAATATACAGGCACTATTTAATAGCAGTGAAATGCAGCAGGGCCTTTTTTTCTTCGAAATTCGAAGCAAATGTTAATGCTGATATGCACATCAACGAGACTGAAAAAGGTGTTGTTGGTTGTTAAACGAGCAGAAAGTAAGCAAACTTCTGGGTCAAATCAACCTGCAGTAACCACAACAGAACGGAGCCAAGCCAATTATAAACTAAATCAGGTGGATGGCAAACTAGAACAGCAGTGTTACTGACAATTTTTAATGAATTGCGACTGGACTAGAATAAACCCACGGCATATGAACAGTTTTTTCTTAGTTTCACATTGAAATTTCCTAATTTTCAACTGATCCAACTACCAACAGCTGATCTAACTACAAACAGCTGATCGAACTATCAACAGCTGATATAACTACTGAATTTAAAAAATCCACGTAACGGCGACATTTAAAAAAGAAGAAGAACACTATATGACTATGAAGAACATATAATTCGGTAAAACACAAATCTTCTTATGCCTAGTTTTAAAACAAGAATGGGGCCACATCCTATGTGCTTTTCGGTGACTTATGGAGGCAGCACCCCCATCAGTAAGCCACGATTACCAGCCCAGTTTCTGTCAGATAGCATCAAACAGGGTAAGTTGATTCATTATCTAAGGGGGCTTGATTATCATAATTAAGTGCTAATTGCTTTCTATAGTTACGATGAAATGACGGGTGAAATAGATCCATTTCTTATCACGAAGATCGTGGGAGATACGTTATCAAAGGCATTTGAAGCGCGTTAATTATATTTGAAATATAGACCTCAGAATCATAGCACCTTAAAACTGTGTATAGATAGCGCACGCAATTCGCCTGGACGAATCGTCGTGTGGTGTGTCCAGTTTCATAGCAAAGCCAGAGCAAAAAGGGTTTCGAAATTCCAGGCGCGATATTTCGCAGCGCTCGGTAAAGGGATTTGATTTGAATGGACTCTGTGTGTCTCTAACGGTGTGTGTAGAGCGAGGTGTCTTGAGCGGTGTGTCTTGAGCGGTGTGTCTAGAGCGGTGTGTCTAGAGCTAGGTGTCTTGAGCGGTGTGTCTTGAGCGGTGTGTCTAGAGCGGTGTGTCTGGAGCAGTGTGTCTGGGGCGAGGTGTCTTGGGCTGTATGGGTTATATTCCCGTGTCACAGTAGTCATTCCCTCATTCCCAAGTATTAACCCAACGTTCTTGGTAACCGGTAATGTAAACAGTCTTGAACTACATTTTTTGTGGTGGGCAGTTTGGGGAAATGCTGTAATTTGATTGGTCGATTACCAAGTCAGTATTTTTTAATGATGACCGGAACGCAAAAGGCAATGGATATTGCAGCTGTTTGTAACGCAAGTTAAGTCACGTAACAAAAGCATAAATTGACTTATTTTGGTCCAACATGAAGATATTATTAACCAGTTACGAAAACGTTGACTTAAAGGTCAACATTTTCTTCCTGTTTATTAATATTTCATGTCGACATATCTGCTAAATGTGCTATGCGTATATTATAGTTTAACATACATATGCTGCGTTAGTGCGGATCACCGGTGGTTCGTGTGAAGAAACCCTGTGCACGAACTCCCCCCCCCCCCCTCACCACCCCTTTCGGGCTGTGTTTTCTGTTCAATTCCTAACTTGTAACGGAAATATTTATTAACACTTGACAAGCCTTTGGCTTGCAAGAGTTATATGAATTTGTGCGAGAGAAATTCGTCCTTTTTTTTTTCTTCTTGACACTTTTTCCGAATTTTTGTGTCTTCTTCTTCTCTGACACTATGGGCCCTACGACCATGAAACTTGGGACTTATGAAGAGCTTGATCTGAACATGTGCATGTCACTTTTTATTTTCGTCTTTGATTTCGTTTTCTTTGTTAAAACGCCATGTGAAAAGAGTGTAGTTTTTGCAAGTTAATGCGTAGCATTTAAGCAACATCACACACAGTTGCTCAGTGAGCTTTGTGCGAGCTCTCACTGTGTATGCTAGATCAGTCAATAAAACCTTAAGTCAACAGAAACTAAAAAACAACTACTCGGCTTATAAGACGTATTCAAGCTGTGTTGTTTGCAATATATTATTCAAGAAATAACCCATTGAAGCCAGTATTTTTGAGTTTTAATTTTTGTCAAGTGTTTAACATTACGCTAGCGGAATGAGCTTCTAGTTTAAAATATTTCTATCGAAATACTAAACACTTTTACTATGCCAGCAAACCGAAGAGCCTATCATTTGTTTTTATCAACTTCGTTTAGTGTATACTACCAATGACAGTCAAATGCATTTTCTCAAGCGTCTTACATGAAAGACCTTTAAATTAAACTTGTCTTTTCGCATTTGCAAGTACTCAGATCAAATATACAAGGTGAGAGTACAATTTGTGTATTTGTGAGTATTTTTTTCTATGAAGAGTACCTTAGTCTGTCATTTATTGATTTTTTTGTTATTCTTCTATTTTTATCATTTACGTTGTCAGATCCAGGGCTTAAAATTGGAATTGTCTACCCTGAGCAATGCAAATACAATTTTAGAGAGATTTAAGTTAAAATTTTCAAGCTGAGTATTGGAGAAAAGAGTATAATATATCACAAATATAGTGTTATCGATTTTTTTTTTGTTTTCATTCCAAATAAATGGCCCTAAATACAGATGGACAGTTCAAGACAGCAAAAAGGCGACTGATAATGATATAAAATTTAAATTGTAAAAAGCAGTTTGATTCTGACAAGAACGAGACAAACCTTTCCTAATGAAATAGATTTCCGTCTCCATTATAAAATGACGCCTGTATTGTCAGCCCAATAGTATTGTTAACATTTTGACAGCTTTTGAGTTGATTTCAAGAAAACTAGCAATTTTTGCCATGAAATTGTACATTACAAAATCTCTTAAACATTATGGTCACAATTGATGTATGACATTTTGATAAGTATATTTTTATCTGAAAAATAAAAACATGAAAATGGTAACTTTTAGATCGATCTGTTTTTTCATGAGAACATGCAGTGTCTTCGAGGGGTTACCTTTTGAGGGATGGCATTGAGAGGTGATAGTAGCTGGATGGTGTCGGGGGGGGGGGGAGAGAGAGGTGGTGGGGGGAGGGTATCGCTCTAGCCTCGGCATTCCGTATCTGTTGGGATTTCTTCTCTGCGTCTTTCCGTCTTTCTACCTGTCTGTCTGTCTCTTCTTTCTTTCTTTCTTTCTTCGTTTTTTTTCGTTCTGTTATTCTGTCTTTCTCTTCTGTTCCATCCCAGGGATACAACTCGTGGAACACTGTCTTGATGAATGGAATCTAAAACTCGTTAATTCCGATTACCTTTCGTTGCATTTCGTTGGATATGTTGGATTTTTCGAGTACAGACGAAGGTTTCATGACTGAAGAATTGCCTTTCTATTTTTAATTTACTACAGCATTACAGCATTACAGCATTACAATCACATCAATATAACTTATTCAAAAACTTATCCAAACTTAACAAGCTTCCAGTATGTTCATACCCATATTTTTTTAAAGGTCTTGGGAATAAAAAATACCTAAGATTTGTCATGGCGGCATGTTATTCACACCCAAGCAGTAAGACATGTCAACAATTACACCCTGTATACCTCGTCTTGGGAATTTACAGACCCCAAAATCATAATTACGGCTTCTTAAACAAATGTCTTCTTATTTGATAATTTGTAGTAATTAATATTTGTCTTCAGTACAATAACGTTTACAGTAATAAAGCACAATTAAATATTGAAAAATAAAAGCTTATTGTCACGTATAAATATTACCCTTAAAAAGAAGCCGTCAATGGGAACTCGGAGTTGACGAGTCAAAAAACATTTGGAAGACAGCATTCTTAGAGGCAGTGCAAGCTTGAGAGTGACATAGTGTGGCACTTTGACGGCCTATCATGCTAAATTACGCTGTGTAGAGTGCCCGAGGGCCCGTTAAACCCCTCCCCCAACCTCTAAACCCGCCGTCCCCGCACTTGCAACAAAGCTCATTCTTAAGGAGCAATTCGTTACGAAGACACTTGGGTCAGAGTTTGGCATGGCATGGGATAATTTATCAATTTTTGTGGGGGCCAATTCTTTGCCAGTGACCGCAAATTACATAAAATTCTATTGAATCACTTCTTAACAAACTACACCGTATTTGACAATGGCATAAGAAAATTTAATATTTGAGCATAAATTTGATAGAAACGAAATTGATTTTGCTTGAATGTATGTAAATCAATTGTAAATTTGGAGGTATATGGAAAGAATAGACTTTTATTAAAACGCGCGGGGTGCCACTGTATAGATTTCACAACGTTGTGTATATAAGATATAAATGTCATGTGTTTTTGTCACTTAGTATGTTTTTGAGATAAATGTAGCAATCATTTTTTTTGTTCCCAGCTTTTCACAAAGACTGCCATATCACAGAATTGAGAGTTGTATTTAGAGCAGGGGGGTAGAGGTTGGGGGTTGGGATGGGGGACATTCACATAAAGCTAAGTAATTCCTTATCACTTATCAGAGTGATTATTGTCTTCTAATTGTTTAATTTGAGAAAATCAGTATCAAAATTGATGTGTGCCATTTCAGTTTTTTTTTTTTTTTTGTCATTTAAAAAAAAAAAAGATAACTTGAGTAAAGAAATCGAAAAACACGTGCACCTAATGCACATTGTATTAAGCAGTGTTGTTTTAGTAAACGGTTTGTGTTTTATATTAACTGAACCTGCAGATAACATTTCTTCTGATAGGGGTGCTTGGTTTATCTTGGTTTTTTTTTCTGTCATATTTTAGTAAACTATTCCAGTAACAATTTCCTCGTACGAGTTTCATGAACATTCTAATTTTTTTCTCGTGCCTCTGATAGTTTGTGCCTAATTACTTCCGTAACGTTATATCTTAAACGCACTTCAACTTTAAAGTATCCATATGCGTATTTTCAGATTTGCGCGGGGTTGGAGTTGGGGGGGTGGGGGCGTTGGGGGGGGGGACGTCACCACTTTTTTGTATAAGGCTATATTTGTTTAATTCGGTGTCTGTTAATGTTTACCCTCTTTTTGCCGATAAAAAAACTGGATCCAGTCCTGTTATCTTGATAATCCGTAATAAATCTCCATCTAAGATAAGGGTCACTTCCCTCTCTGTTTTACTTCATAATATTTCACTTGACAGGGAACAACATTTCAACAGCTTTTTGTATTCGCTAGCCACGGGCGTATACTACTCGACCAACTGTTAGCTGTACTCTGGAAACAAACGACTACTTATAGGTCCCTAGATTTTAGAGACACTCAAAAATATCTCCTTTTATCGTTTTGCATAATTATCTATCGTCGATTGGGGTTAATAAAACAGAGAACAAATGCAAGTGTGCAAACATATTCATGTAGTGATTTCAATGTTAGGAAGGATTAAAGTTCTTGATTATAAATTGCACATATATTAAAATTAATAGCAGATGACGGTGACAAGCAATGCAAGTATTTTTCTCGGTACAAAAAAAACTTGTTTTAAATCAATGAAGCATGACTAGCCTAGATAGTTCCTTTCGCTCGCTGGAAGAGTTTACTTTTGAAGAACATGACGACAGCGGAATCGGGATGTGTTTCGAATGTTGCCTATGTTCTCAAAAAGAGGAGACATTTCTCGGCGCAGGACCGTTGGGTAAGTGCTCAGGGACTTGAGACAAATTTCCGGAGAACAGGCCGTCAGTGAGACGAACTGAAATCCTAAAAAAAAACAAAGTGCATCCGCCCAATCGAAAATCCCATTCGTAACTGCTACTTTCAGTCGAATATGATTAATATCACTGCAGGCAATTTACGAATGTACTGTTTAAAATCAGAGGAAGTACTTCTTCTATAAACGCTTCCACACAAACAACTTTGTTATTGTTAGTGCGTCCCATACACAATTTAGTACGCCAAGAAAAAAAAATAAAGAAAAAAACTTCTGGTATAAAACAGAAGTTTTTTTTTTCATTTTTGCTAAAGCAATGGTGCAGATGATGGATTGTATTGCTGCAGGTTTAAGGGTGCACTTATTTCTGAGCCAAGTTATCAGCTAAATGATAATATTTAGTGTTAGCCAAAGCAGTCACACTTGGCCTCAAGATTTTCTGACAGAATGATCTTTCCCCAAGGGTGAAATGCTGCAACTCAATTGCAATTTAGGGCGCGAATAGCTGCAAAATATCATATTTTTCTAAACATTTCAATTGAGTAGAGAAAACTAAGGTATTTCCAAATAATATTTTGTAAACACTTGTACTTCTTTTCTTGTTCTGACTCAATATTTGCCGTAGTGATTGACTATTTGCCGCTTCATGTAACTGTTCTCAATTGCCTATATAACGTAATTGAAAAGAAGTGAAACATGGTGTTTTACTGTAAATTTCAGCGAAAAATCTGAAGTACTTTTCATCAGATTTGCAAACCAAAGTGTCTGTGGTCGGGAAAAAGGTGTGAGTAATGAGAGCATTTAGACAGAAGTTGTTAACCCACTTACCTCTAAGCTATAAAACAACACGGTTGTTCTTTTTCTACACACCATAATAGAGTCCGAGATAACAATATACTCGTAGGCGGTGGAGGAGTAGATAAATTGACATGGATCTGTGTGGATACAAGGCCACATCCAGACACAATCGCTTTTTTCACTACTTTTTTATGCCACCTCGCTTTGCAGCGCGGAACAAATGGTAAACATTTATGGAATATCAAATGGAAGCCGTCAACAGAACATTAGATTTTCAAAACAGCAATCCTAATCCAATATAAAAAAGGAAACGCGCGATTTTAAAGTCGAAGGCTGAAGACCAAACACCATGGTAAAGTAAAGTAGAAAGCACCTGCAAAAATTCTTATATACTGTAAATTTTGAATACATTAAAATTTCAAAATTGGAAATTAAGTAAATTCGCGTGCCACATCTTCGAATAACGTGTCGGTGCATTCTAAACAACATTGTATACCCACCTGCCAGCCTGATGAGATGCCATGCGTCTTTTTTTTTTTTTTTTTTAATTTTTGCCCGAATCATGATTAACGATGCTGTACTGGTACCCTGATCTTTGCGGCTCGTGCCACGGCAATGACAGTGGGTGTCTGTAAAGACCGCGACCGTGTGCGTACATTATGATGATTATGCCGCTATTTATCAATTAGTTCTGCTCATTTTGAGGGGCGGTGGAGGGGTGGAGGGGAGGGAAAGTTAATACGAAGGCGATCGATTTTTTTGTTGCAAAAATGTCGTTTGCAAGGCTTCGATATGGTTTACCTTGCGAGGTGTTTTGCGGTCGTTTTGGAGCCTTTTGCACTGCCGGAGTAAAGTGTTTTGTTAATGAAATCCTGCACTGGTCCGGTACTTACGCCATTCGTGAAGGCAATGCCATGCAGGCCTAGCTCAGTCCTAGTTGGGGATATGTACAGATTGGCTGTACCAAGATGCGAGTTACTTCGGCATATAAGCAATGCACAGGCATGGGGATTCTCATCTTTTCTTATTTCCACTCTTATATATGTATTTTTTTTACCTAGCGTAACACATTTTAAAATAACTCGGCTTGAGTACATGGTTAGTAATGAGATTGAACTGAAAGCTTACAGGAAATCGAGGTGAAATACAGCAGTGTGAATGCAGCCTTACAGCTAAGACTGCGAAATCAATTTAAATCTGATTCTTTAGATTAATGTTAAATTGTGGGTGGCATAGAAGTATTAATTTCGTCATGTAAGTGATACAGGAACCAGGCAAATTTATAGATGCGTATAAACATGCAGATGATAAAATAAATCTGAATTTAGCGTCAGTATCAAACAGTTTGTTAAAATCAGGGTGAAAGGCAGAAGCCGTATGAAGCTTTTTTTGCATAACTTTGTTACCCCGCTCTCCCCCTCTTCCATACCCCCACCCCCACCTCTTTCCAATTAAAACCCTCGGGGAAAAAGAACAGGCTGGGTGAATTTTAAATGAGGCTATTTTTAGAAAGTGGCCGAGTACATTTTGTGACTGTGGCCAAAAGGTAAAATATGAAAAAGTGGTAAAGTAATAATGAATCAGAAGTAAGAAGGTATTTTCAAATGTTCATTAAAATCTACTTACGATCCATTCATCTTTATTTTACTATTTTAATGGCAGTAGCGATTGGGTTGGATTCATTTTTGTCTCTGAGGTACACTGAATATTACAGATACTCAAATCTTTTGACTAAGAAATACATTTTGAATGCCAAAATTCGAACCACATCTTTACGGAATGTAATCTGTGAGCGTTACTTTGTAAGAAAAAAATATGAATTTTTTTCTCCTAGAAAACACCCAGAAAGTAAAATTAACTACTTGTAATCAGTTCCTAAAATGTAGTTCAGAATGGCCCTGGGGTGAATTTGAATGGGATTTTGTTATACTTATAATGAAGTGTACATTTGCTATTTTTAGCTTTTATCTTTGTTCGAGAATCCTTGTATAATCTATCGAAACCATTACTCGAGCAAAGTAACTCTTGAAGTCACGTGACTCAAAATTAAGCACACTACGCTACCGATGGGAGAATTGCTTTAGTTTCGTTTCTCTGTTCGCCAACTTTTACAGTGGCATGAATCCCACCACCCTTCAGATTTCATAAATTCAACACATCACAATTACTACAACTTTAAAAAGTAGTTGTCCATGAAAATTTGACAAAGCAGTTGGAATTTCGCTTAATGCTAATTTTAAATTGTATACAGTTTAGAAATATGAAATTTGGACGAGTCTGGTGACTGATGTGAGAAAAGGCCAGAGTTCCCCCGGCGCTGCTACCGAGTGTATGTAGCTGTGCATAAGGCATGCGTTATTCGTGCGCCATCTTTTTCTACTTCATTTTATTTGTGCTGTTTTTTTCCTACATATATTGCTACGTTTGTTTGCTGTTGTTTTTAAACCATCATAAAATTATAGTTTAATTTGATTGATAGTAAAACGTACGAGCTGTCAATCAGAAGTTTAAAACAGCATGGTATTAAATATATGAACTACTATTATTTTACAGTACTCGTGCCCAGAAACTTTTTTTTTAGAAAACTAACCTGTTGTATATATTTATAGACACATGCACATGTTAATGTTAAAATCTGGCGACTGCTTGCATTTCTACGCCGTGTCATATTAAGACTGCTATATTTTTATTTTTATTTTTTATTATTTTTTTTTTTGGCAACTTGGACAAGTCTGATACGTCCTATGTTCTGCCATACACAATTAACAAATTGCTGTTTCATGCCCATAAATTCACCTATGCTTATTAAGTGCTCTTGAATGAAAAAAGTGTGTTGAAATCACTCAGTAAAACGTACAGTCACAAGAGGCGCTACATAAAGTGTAGCGCAACGTTGCACACGTTACTTAAAGTTTTAATTATTAACCATCCCCGGTCGTAAATGTGAAGCTATTTGAAAAGATGGCTCGTTTAAAATGCAAACAGAAGCAATTTTGTCGACTTGGTGTTTAATTGGAAGCTATTATTTTCTGTTCGTCAGTATTTGCAAACGAGCATACGATAAAAAATACACTCCAAGTTCGAATTGCGATTTCAGAATCATAGTTCATCATTATGTTTGAGGCGATCAATCATTTTATTGCAGAAAAGTGATCTTTAAATGCAACAGTTAAGATGACAGAAGGGATGCTTACAAGCCGATAGAATGGTCACTTTAGTGGGTTTCTGCACTCATTCACTCATTCACATGTCGGCGCTTTGTTGTTTCCAACAAATTCTGTCTCCCAAGACAAATGATCCCAATCTTCAATCTTATGCAGTTGAAAGGCGATACGGTTGTGAAACCCGTCTTGATTTTGTATGATATTTAACGGTAGATAATTTGATATCTCCAAAGCAGTTGGTCACTGAGATTCTCTTCTGTGAAAGTTGACTGCCTGGTCTATTGATAACTGATTGACAGTTTTCTTGATTGATCCATATGTCCATTATTGATCACTCATGTAGCTGCCATGTTAAATAACTGTCCCAGGAATGATGCGTGATGCTTAGTTGTGCGAGCAAAGCCTGGGGTAACGCAACATGACGTCAAGTGTAACACAACATGAACCCTGCTTAAACTACCAATACCAAGCATTTCAGGCAATTTTTTGTTGCCTAATTTTTGTATATTTTTTTTTATTAATGACGAGAAGGGAATTACGAATCCACAAGTGAATGACCAACAATGGCTACTTTGTGTAACTCATCCCAAGAAGCACTTTTTTCAACGGTAGCCTAAAAACCTGACCGAACTCCAAAAACCTAACCGAACTCCAAAAACCTGACCGAACTCCAAAAACCTAACCGAGCTCTTAAAACCTGACCAAACTCCAAAAACCTAACTGAATTCTAAAAACCTAACTGAATTCTAAAAAAAAAGTTAACCACATATATTTATGACATTACAGTTTATTTCTTGCATCACAATGTTTTCATTTTCGAATGAACACTTGTGGAATTGCTCAAGTTTGTTGGGGTTATTTCATGGAAATATTTGATACCATGAGAAAACTAGCCTTTGGCAAAAAAGTGACGTGGGGACATTGGGTACCTAAATTTTTGACACGTTTGTGTTGTGGTTACTTTGTACGAAACAGTGGAGTTGAGGTCGTGTTTTCACTAGTTATTTAATTATTGTGATTTCTCAGCTTTTCTGTGCAGCGGAAATGTCGAAAAGAATCAAATAATTAGCAAAATAAAAACGGTAGCCATTTTTGAAAAGTTGATTTTTGCTATCACTTGAACACGCAGACAAGGTATAACAACAGTGCAGTGTGAAGTCTTTATTATGCATTATTATCAAATACATGCTATAAAAACATCGGCTCTGTGATTTTAGCATTGAAACTGTTGCTACGGAAACGATGTTGTTATGATAAGTAATAGTATTCAAAAGAAACAAGAGCGGTTGGTCTGAGGTTTTCGGGCGTGCCTTTGGCACATTAGACAAAACTTCAACTCATAATTTAGGATTTTTGGAGCTCCCGGGGTTGAAGAGTTGAAGAGAAATAAGGTTACAGTAGACTGTGCCTTAGTTTAGAATCTTCATATGGTAAAATCTGTCCTCGCGTGTCACTTAAGGCTGACAAAATGTAAGTAGATTCTACCACAGAGCGGTAATAAAATCACCAAAAGCTCAAATCTCAAGTGTACTTTTAGGGGTAAAATCTGAACAAAAACAGTGCCCAAATTGTAAGCTCACACCCTGACTTAATTGACAAAGACACACTTGAAATCTTAACTGATGGATAAATAGAAGTAATAATGTTTGACTGTTTGAGAAGCAGTGTGAAACACAGTAAGTCGACAAGATGCTGAAGTAATGAAGACGTTAATGTGAAGTGTCTGTCATCCTAGTTTGTTGACTTACAATATGATTGACACCAACCCAGAAAAGATCGTCTTTCGTCAGCCACAATGCCGGGCTTCAGATAATCTTCACGTTTTTTTTTTTTTTTTTGCGACACAATCACCTATACAGGCTAATATTTAGACAACATGCAGCGAACTTTCCTGAAAGGACTATAGGGGAGTATGACTAATTGGTTGGTATACTTTGGTTGCTATTCGCGACAACAGGAATATCCATAGCAACCGCACTAGATTGTTGTCGTTCACACTTCACTACTTCCCCTCGGCATCATGTTATCATAGTCGGTGATTTCAACAGAGCGATATCTATGAAATCACACCAATAAACCCTTTGAACATGTTATCATGGCAATTTCCCCATCCCCTAGCCTTCGCCGTGAGTCACACAACCGAACACATTAGATGACTGGCTAGGGACGGGGAGACTGTTTCCGGTAGAAAAATCTCTATGACAGGAAATGCAAAGAAATTATTTTAGTTTGCTCTTGGGTAGAATTTATGTAGTCATTGCCTTTCCCTCCCCCCTTGAAACATTTCTAGTGGGGATCGCCCCTGAGAAATGAGTCACATTCGCCCTGACCACAATAAATACATGATATGGCCGATACAGGCTCTTTTGCAAAAAAAAAAAAAAAAAAAAAGAAAAAGGGCATGATAAATTTTGATAAGAGAATGTTTGTCTTTGGTGTTAACTTCTGGCGGCTCGGATAGAATCATAATGATATCATCCTTTGCATATGAAATAAGATTATTGAATTAATTCAATTATAAAAGTTGATAAAATGTGATACCCTGGTAGCACAATTGTATTTGCAGACGGTATGGTACAGACGGAGCAGCCTACACCGGTTGATACATATTGTTCCGTTTCTCAATTTGTAGCAACTGAAACTTCAGCTTTTTGGTGTGTAAGAAACTGTTGAATGTATTACAACAATTCCATGAATTCTTACAAACGTGAGATGCCACTTTTTTCAGTTTCCAACGGTATTGTCATTTCGGTTATATCTGGTTAGTAGATTCAGAAAGAATGTTTAGAGAAAGGTGTTGGAATTCATACACATTTGAATATCCGTCTCGATATACTTGTCCATTAATTTTTCTGATGGATGATTTGAAAATATCAAACTGATTGAACAGAGAAGCCATCTGTCCGAACATAACAAAGCATATCAGTTTCAAATTCGGCGGTGTCTATTCCACATTTTCAAAGTGATCTTCTCAAGATGAATGACCATAAAAAACACGAGAGCACCCCATTTGCTAACTGCTGACAAACGACGTATATGCCGGGTTGAGAGGTAACTGCACAGAGGCATATCGCACTTGGAGGGCATCCCGGCTCCCCGAGGGTCCTAATTACGCACCTTGGATGTGCATATAGGGGATGCCACCTTATGGGAGGGTGGAACACCCCTCTCTCCCCCCCCCCCCGTTTTGTACTTCAAAGTGTTATCTCCATGCAGCTGCTTTTGCCACGAAGTGTGATACGGGCGGTTATGCGAGGTCATTGATGCGTAAAACAGCTTCGTTTTGCTTTAATATGCGTTTATTGATAATCCCTCCTTTCGCATTTCTCAATCGTTATAATCACCTATAAACGATGCAAGAGAGCTACGCTATGAAAGACCCCGGGAGGGGGGAGGGGAGGGAGGGCGGGGGGCTTTGCTGCTCAAAGAACCTAGCGACGTAATCATATCTTTGCGGAGCGTTTACTATGACCGCGGACGAGGGCACACAGTTGTTCCACTGGTCATTGGAAACTCGAAACTAATCCATCTAATTTCAGCTGTTACCAGGCATTTTAAAAGATCTATATTTTGACACTGAAAGAATATCTGTTTTCTTACTCTGAGCCTAAGCTGCACCATGCTTTATATTTAGTGGTCTTTTCTTTTCTTTTTTTTTTTCTTTTTTTTTTTGGGGGGGGGGGGGCGGGGTGGCAGCTAGTCAAATAGCCTTTGAGTACAATTATAGTCTTAGCAACCAGTCTTAAATGCACTGACTTCTTTGTACAGGAAAAAGAGATTAAAACAGATGTTTGTTGAAGATCTAAGTGATAGCATTGATATATCATGCAGTGGGAGTTCACTGAATGACATGGGAATATGCATTTAAATTCATTTAAATTCTTAGAAATATGTTTTATTTTCCAAAACTTTGTCTGAAATAAACACAATGTCTACCGAATACAAATACAAAAAATAAACAGTTTGGGGCGGGGGTTGGCAGTCAGACTGCAACCCTCTTTTCTGATTTTTCCCGCGAAATATTGTACTGAAGATTTAGTTTTACAGTTAAGTGATTTTTAGCTATAACTGCGGTTATTCGCGGACTTAGCGGATATTTTTCAAACTTCGAACCACCATATTAAGAAAGGCCCAATAATGCTTCCAAAGTAGTGTCTTGGTTTAGAAGTTCTATAGACTTAAACAATTTTGAAAAAAAAAAACTTGTAGCATTATATTTTTCAATTTTTCGGTTGAAAGTTATGTTGTTTTGTGTTCGAAGTCAATCTGCTTTGACTTAATATAACCTTGCAAAATTTCCATCCCTGCAGCCAGCAGTCGTAGTGTATTGGAGGGGGGGGGGGGGAGGGGTGCGTTGGAGTAGATAAGTCTGTTACCCACAAAGCTTGTACGTACATATGTATGGGAGATGGTGTGTGATAATTAGCACGAAAAATAGGTTGGTCTTCGTGTATTTAGAAGGTATTAAAGGCGTAGAGTGAAGTGAAGCGTGGGAGATTCTCTTGAGCTGTTCTTAGCATTGTATTTCTGTTTACCAAAGAGTTATTCATATTTATTCAAGTCTTCATCTTTTTTTATCCCTAAAATAGACATCATGGTGGTGTAATCTCCAATTTCCGGCCTCGTTTTCGAGTGCTAGACACCCTAAATACTGTTAAATGAATTTTTGCTTCTGACCGTATGACGTAATAAAGTTGGATTGATTTAACAAGTAGCGCCAATGACGTAACATGACGTCGGCAAACTACCAGCAATGTCTTCATTGTTTCTTCAACCAGATCTGTCTGCGTTAGTCGTCAAGGAGAGCTGTATCCTTATACATAGTCCGAGAGCATTGGGAAGATATATTAGGTTTCATAAAACCAAATTTCGTGAGTGTGTGTGTGTGCATGTGTGTGTATAAGGGGATGTAGGTGTGTGTGTTTGTAGGTGTGTGTTTGTGTGTCCGAAGATCTATAAACGCAAAACGTAAGTAGTCATTTGTACAATATGCCAAGAACTAATTATATGTAATATTCACAAACGTAACACTGAAACATATGAATGTAAATTATGAGCGCCGACAACGATCAACATCAACTTTTGACATGAATATAACTAAGTGACATTTTCCATTGTTTCTCTGCGCAGCATATTATGTCAAGTTTCTCCTGTTTATTTTTTTAAATCACTCAGTGGTGATTCAAAGGCAAAGAAAGTCATAGAAACAGACACGTCCTTTGGCTAAACAGGAAAACTCGACTCGTGCGAGCCTCCTTATATACATGAGAAGTGCTATTTGCCAGGTGCTTCCCACCGATCATATCTGCTTGTGCAAACATACAGGCAGTAATTGTATCGATTCGTGGCCAACGATACAACAATTAATAATAGTTCATCCTTCAGAGTTTATAATTTTACATTTTTTATTTTAGTTATTGAAATGTAACAAATTTCACATGTTTGACCTTGTATTGTATATTTCAAAAATAAAACAAATGGCCAAGAGGCTCGTTTCTGTAGAGATCACACTACATTTAGGGGTGTTTTCATCCTGTTCTGAATTTACTTACCGGGTTTACACGCAGTTTATTCAAATAAATTGAACAGTTATTACATTGTGTATCAACCTTTATATTACATATTTTATCGGTGATGTCAACAATAAGATGTGTTTTAAAGGTTAAAGTAATTTGTATATTTTTACCAGAAGTATTTATGAAGAGGTTTAATATTAGTGCGTTGAAGTCACCAACATTTGTGAACGTATAAAAATAAACACTATAACAGTAATTAAAATAAATTTAAAAACAAGTTTCGTACTTAGTGCTAGATTACTGTCGAAGATACAGATAGGCAGATGTTTAATTTTTAGGACTCATTTTTGTTACATACACGCGAGCATTTTAGCAACCTCCACCAATCCCAGTTCTGT
Source organism: Protula sp. h YS-2021 (assembly GCA_949752745.1). NCBI lineage: Eukaryota > Metazoa > Annelida > Polychaeta > Sabellida > Serpulidae > Protula > Protula sp. h YS-2021. The sequence goes on along the minus strand of OX457029.1, from coordinate 8,762,562 downwards.
TCAAATGCTGAAATCATTCCTGCTAACAGCATGTTTTTTTTTTCATCTCTCCCCCCCTCCCTTCTCATCCCGCTCCACCCCACTTCTCCGCCCCCTCGCTCTGCCAAACCAAAATAACTTCATAGCAAAGGAAACAAAGAAAAAGTATTTATAGAACAGACCAAATTCAAAAGTCAAAACGAGAGAATTCTTAATTACGCAGATTTCTAGTGCAATAAGTCACCATGTTTGGGACAGTTTTATTTCATGCGATTTTTATGCCACGCCTTAAGGAGGGAACCAACACAATGTCATTTTCTTACACGTGCTCGAAACGATATGGGTTGAACAGAATGAAATACTAGGTACATTGTTTCATAGCAATTTAACATTTCTTTAACTATTCCACGAAGGCCAATTCGCACTCTTTATCTAACTCCCATATGTAAACGTAGGTTGCATTCTTTCGAAAATTATCTGACAAGTTACTGATGTCAATCAAATTTGGCGCGTCAATTTAATCTTTCTCAGTGCAAATTTAAATTTTGCTAGAAGAGAAAAGTAACACCGTCTCTTAGGTATACTTGATTTTAAAATATACTTGATTTTAAAATTAGTTTTGAAGGAAGAAAATGAAGGCCGTTAATGATTTTGATCACCATCTGACCATACATTGAACATATTTTACACGCGCAAACTAATAAAAGCAAGTGAACATTTCTAAAAATTGTACTGTTTTAAAATGTAAATTTTAAACGATCTACAGAACTAAAAATATTCTTCAGGTAAATATGCCTTTTTTTCTTGTGATGTCCCTAATTCACATGATATGTTTGTGACACCGGTAGATTTGACAAGGGGAGCCTATAACAGTGAACCCTGTAAAATGAGCACATGATTTAATGTAGATATACAAAAATAACGACACACTGGAAGCACTAAGACATGACAAACAGGTAAATTGAATTGTTTGATTTACTTTTAGAAATTTGTTTGAATGTCAAAAAAAAAAACGATGTACACGAGATCTGAAATTAATTAGAGGAAAAAAACTGTAATCTCATTAAAATGCCGTTTTTCAGTTCAAATAAAAAAAATGACTTATTAAGATCTCTAAACTTATCATGACTTTTCTGCGAGGTACACCCTGCACGGTTTTTAATTTGGCAGACGGCATGAAAAATGGCTGAGAGAAATCACTTATTTGATAGATAGTTTCAAGACTCCCATTTGGGAGCGATCATGGCTAGTAATTAAATGCCAAATTAAAAGAATTAAGTTTTGTACAATGCTACATATAAAACTGAGCCACGGGACTGGGGTGGATTTCATACCACCCCAACCTTTTAAAACCGCGGGAACTTCCTGCGCTCAAAATATTTGAAGTTCACTTAAAATAGGTACAGAAAAAACGTGCATTTATAAATGACCGGTTACTTATGTAGTTTGTATGGAATTGTAGCAAACTCCCGCCTCTGGTTATATTATTAGTTTAAATGAGTCTCATTAGTGAAAATATAAGAGATACAGAGAGTGAAACTAGATTGGAGGGGAGGGGGGTGCCAGCGGGCAAATTACAGACGGACAGAGATCTTTATTTGGGTTGCTGTGAAAACAAGGTGAGAGTAGACAGAGGGTTAGGGTGATATTCAATTTGAATCAAAATGGCACACGTTCGCAATTTTCTAAGAAGGGGTTATTTTTTACACGAAAGAAGGGGTGTAAGTGTCACGTTTGGGGGTTTGCAACCATTAGCAGCGAAATGGTTTCAAAGTGGACAGGGGACGCGACACCAAAATGATACATATATATACCATAGAGGTTAAATTACGTTGGGTAATAATGCCCGTAAGACCAATAGTCCATATAATCACAATGATTGGAGCCAAGTGCATATAGACCTCGGTGCGACATTGCACATCTTCTTCTCACACCACTATTAAAATGTTAAAATCATGTACAGCTTGTCATAAACTGAATATTAACCGGAAAAACAATGGAGAATATTTCTTCCCACGGAGGCAAAATTCACAAAACATTAGTTGTGACAGTTGTGAATAAAAAAATAAAATATAACTTTATCTAATTTTGATAAGATAAACATATGTGCATTTATCTGCATAATTAAATTTCATTTGGTACACACTTGATACATAATTATATCAACAAAAATATCAACATCAGAAAGATGTATTATGCCCTTGTATAATGCATCGATGCTTCTTTTTACAAATATAGTTTAGGATATCTGATAAAAATAATTAACATAGGGTTCTGAGATGTGAAACTAAACAGTACCTGTCATGATTTGTATCTGAAATTTTAACACTCAAAACTGATCTAATATATCATTGGTTAAAATGCGTTCAGCTTCCCGCTCCATATCAAAGTCTATTGGTAAAAGCAACAAAATGAAGTTATTATCATAACATTTTAGTCTGTTATTCAAGAAGTTTACACAGCGTTGAATAGGGTTTCTCTAATTGAATTCTGCTTTTGATATAACGCCATATTGTGTGATGAAGAATAATCTCTGTGTAGCTATGAACAGAACAGAAGTTGTTTTGGAATAATACAGTTCTTTGTTCACTTTTGTTCGGGAAGGTGTTAAATATTGTGGCAACTGTATCGAAGTCAATAGAAACTTGTTAAATCTTAAGTAGCTATTCGTTTTTGCATAAGTGATGGTACGAAAATAAAAAAAAAGTTGATATCCCATCTTTTGATCCGTACTGAGACAAGATTAAAAATAAAAACTACACGCGTTTTTTTTTTTTTTTTTTTTTTTTTTTTTTTTTTTTTGCTGATGTGATAGCAGGCATATCTTTAATTATCTAAGAAACCGAAAAGGAAGAAGTTAATGTTAATATTAAGGTTAAAACATGAATATCCATTTCTTAGAATTTTTCAATTGTGGTTTTTCTACTTCAGTTGAATTTCTCAATTTGATTAGAGAAAAGGCTGCATTGTCAAACAGGGCAGTTGTTGACCTTCATAACAAAACTGAAGGTCACTAAACTCACATAAGTGGGTTTGACATACGTCATAACTTATGAATCAAAGAGTGGAATCGTATCAATGAAACAAGTTTTTGTGAATGGAACGTGGCGTAGTTTTCAGACCGCTACACTCTGCTTTAATCCCATTTGCTTTCAGGTCCGCCATTCATTCAGTTTAAATGGTTTTCTATATGAAGGGTTTACAATGAAATAGATTTTGCTTCAAACCCCCCCCCCCCAAAAAAAAATGCAGGTGATATTAACAGTAGATTGTTACATTTAAATCAACGTATTTTTAGCACAGGGAGGCTACGTAAACCTCCAGTGGTAGAGCTTTGAAAATCAAACTTAATCACTACACCGTGCGCTACAACTAGATAGCCTCATTCCGTAGGGATTGTGTGAACACAGCCTCGGTCACACATCAAGCATATTGTAGTTCGCGGGTCGGATTGGGGGTTGGGGGGGGGGGGGAGCAGCAGGCCAGCCGGGGTACAAGAAGCAACGTCACAATTTCTGCGTATATACTTTGGATCTCGACCTATTCTTCTTTTTCCACTCAAATATTTCAAACAGCATCCTCATTTATAAAAATCAACAGAATCCCTCAACACGTCCATGTAAACTTTAACCATTTCGTGATGACATTTCTTGTGTGTACCATATACTACCATATATTATGGCTGTTGTATGTCTCACAATAAGACTAACGTTTCAGATGGTGAGAAAGTTGTTTTCTATCCCCCAGAAACATGTTCTTCTTAAAGTATAATTAAGTGGCTAACGAGCCCTCCGTTGAATATGCTTTCAGTGGTGCTGCAACCCCCTTCCCCACCCCCCCAAATAAAAAAAATTACTGGGTAGCTCCACCCACCTCCCTTGCCTCCTCACCAAAAGATTCACACAGCAAGAGAAACATCAGCTTCTGTCTTCTAGTTACTCCAAAGCAAGGTGAAGGAACCATTGTACCTTTTTCGAAACAAAATTTCCGTACAAGAAATGTGGACTGTTTAGTATAAGATAAGAGATACAAGCTTTCAATGCGATCATTGAGGAAAGCTGTAAACAGAGGTTATTATCTGATAGTAGAAAAGTGAGCTTCTTCTAAAACATAAGGCCTACAGAAAAAAGAAGGCTAATTGTTGCAGCAAAATGATTTCCTGTCATTTTTTTTCTCGGATGGACGCAAGCAGCTACATATGTTTAAAGAAAGTGCTGTCTCTTGTAAAAGTGAACAAAAAGGTTGTTCTGTCTGTCTGTTTGGATGTTCTGTCCCAGACTCAGCCTACTCGCGTGAGAAGCACACAGTAGATGAATTTACAATAAACGCATTTTTTTCCGTTATTTATTCCAAAAGCAAGATGTAAATCACAAGAATTTTTCATAAATTTCAAAACCGGTCCAGCTGCTAGTTGTTTTCTTTCTTTCACAAAAAACAGCGATATTTAACACTGAAAAAATAAAATCTTAAAACACGTTCTCTTCTTTCCATCCAAATTCATATGAGAGTATCATTTAAAGATGAACTCTAAAAGAAACTGATGAATTGGAAGCAGAATGGTAATATTTCTTGCAAGCATCGATAAAAGCTGTCTTTAAATTTAACGAAAATTGTCATTTCCCAGTGCATATGAAATTTCGTTGTGAGGAACCTCTCCCTTCAATTAGTCAAAAATTTGGGAGAAGCGCCATATTTTGTATGAGCACATTGCTGGTCATTCCTTGGCATGCATTGGTGCATTACTAACACTTGATTGGTCGTCGTCTCGTTGCAGAATTTACAAGCTCTACGGGTGTTCCGCCACTGACACCGGGTACCAATCAGAAAGTTTCACAAGCATTGCTGGCAAGCTTCAAAAGCTTTGAGAAAGAGCAGATACGACTCCAGATTCCTCGTGGTAAGCCTTCATAATCTAAACAAGTCATTCTGATTTTATTATATAATTCTGGTCACTTTTACACAACAAATGTATATAATGTATTGTGCGGTTTCTATATGGAGACAAAAAATATGTTAAAATTAAAGCAGATTTGCTTTTATAGTTAATGTCAGCTATGATAAAGCAATTAATTGGTTTTTTTTTTTTTTAGCAAGATGGGCGTGCGTGAGAAAATATACGAAAGTTATTATTACGTTCAGCTTTTGTCGAAAATCAGGAAACTTTAATCACAAAAACAACTATTTAAAAACTTGTTTTTTAAATGACAATTTATGGAACAATACAAACATATTCCAATAATAATAATTAAGTGTACAGATGATAGAAAGAAATTAGCAGCTCGTAATAATAAATATTAGCCAATTTGTTATCGAATACTTCTTTTGTGAATCGTGAGTTTGCATGAGTGTTGTAACATTTCATCATAGTGCAGTTTTGTGTAATTGGAGAGGTGGCCTCTTCAATTTGCAGCATTTTGTTATCCTAATATGTTCTTAAATTCTTAAGTAGAGCTCTAACAAAGGAGTGAGTTATGGCGAGACTCTCTTTGATACAATGAAACTATTTGTGAATGAAAGTTGAATGATATTATTATGGGTTTGAAATGGGAGATTACATGTTCTGTTACAAAATAAACCACCAATCACGGGAAGTGTAGTTTGTATACATTCACAAATGATTTTCGTTATAACTGTAATTTTAAACCCAGAGCTCACGACCTTTATAAATAACAATAGTCCCTTTATTTTATTTAATGAGAAAAATATATATTCATTATATGTCGTTTTCAGAATGTTCAATCCAAGATCTTTATTTGCAGAAAAAAAATCACTTTTCCATCAACGAATGTTAGAAAAAAATAGATCAATGTCCGAGCCCCAAACAGGTGAAATCAATGAGATGAAATCAATGAGAGGAAATCAATCAGAAGAAATCAATCAGTGGAAATCAATCAGATGAAATCAGTCAGATGTTTTATGTGATGCTCGCCAGTTCTGTCCACCACAACCTCAGTTGTTTCTCTCCCACATTTGCGGCCTTCTGCATAATCTACTGGTCCTCCCGTTTCAGATCCAGTCCAGTGGAGTGAATCGCAAGTTCTTCAGTGGCTTTCCTGGGCCATTCGTGAGTTCTCGCTGGAAGGTGTTCAGGTTGCAAACTTCGCCATGTCAGGCAAACAACTGCTGAAGCTGGGAAGAGAAAGGTTCCTGGATAGGTCGCCCCCATTTGTCGGAGACATTTTATGGGAACATGTAGAAATTTTACAAAAAGGTATTTTAAACAGTGTTTAATATAGAATCTTGTTTATGTCCGTATATTAGAGATCCGCATATTAAACTAACTTCGGTCTGTTAAAACATTATATTATGTCACTTTTGTCATTTTATATTTAAATAAAAGAAAGTTTCCTTCAACTGCAAACCGTTCTTATGTGCAAAACTGTGGACAAAATCGTGAGATAAAGTGTGGTTATGCGCTCCGTGTTTGGATGCCCATGTGGTTATACGCCTGATGCTCACGGTGCTCCGTATTTGGATGTTCATATGGTTGCGCACCTGATGCTCACAGCGCCCTATATTTGACTGTTCATGCTTCACGTTTATTTTGTCTGACAGAGGTGGAGCAGCAGTCTTCCCTGCGTAACGCACCGGCAGATTTCTCCGAGACTTCCGTTTGTGTGCCTGATTTCACTGAGAAGTGCATACGTCCACCCCAACCGTCTTGTAAGTAACCAAAGCCATCTGTATATTCTTGTGGCTTTTATCTGACTTGTTTTCGCTGACGAGCGTATCAGGACTACTGTTTCAAGGATTTTTCAGTATTTGTTTTTCATTGATCAGAATAATTCAGTAATTAGAAAAACAAGAGACAGTTTAGCATTTTAAAACACAGGCGTAAAAAAATGCTGTTATAGTTAGGTTAATAAAAAAAATTATGCGCGAAATCCACAGATAAATATCATCTATGATTGCATTTTGAAAACCTGTATATATATATATTTGTCACTGCCAGGTGCGCAAGCGTCACACGCCATCCCTAACAACAGTAACCATAGCAACAACAACAGGTGCACAAGTACTAGTCCTACCTTTGTCGAACCTTGTGGTAAGATTTATATATATTCCTAATTAAAGCAAAGGGGGGGTCATGGAGAGAGAGAGAGAGAGAGAGGAGAGAGGGAGAGGGAGAGAGAGGGAGAGGGAGAGAGAGAGGGAGAGGGAGAGAGAGAGTGAGGGAGAGAGAGAGAGAGAGAGAGAGAGAGAGAAAGGGAGAGGGAGAGACGGGGCGAGAGGGACAGGGTGAGAGAAAGAATTAGCGGGAGAGAGTGAGAGTTAAGGAAAGAGTGAGAGTTAGGGGGAGTAAGAGTTAGGGAAAGAGTGAGAGTTAGGGAGAGAGTTAAGTCATGTTACAAAGTATATATGGACTTCTTACGTGTGACACATGAAGATATTATTAACGGGGAATGTTGACCTAAAGGCTTTTTCCTGGTCAGCGATGCTTCATGTTGACTAAAAGTAAGCTGATGTCTTCAAACTGCACTATACTGCGCAAAATAAACAACTGAAAAAAAAAATTAACACATTAAGAAGTATTGGTAATTGACCATTAAGATGTGAACTGTTGTTAAAAGGGAGGAAGTGGCCGTGATATTTGAGCAGACGCACAAGATTTAAATATCCCATGCTTTAAAAGTAAACCATCGGGCAGTCATCTGAAGGGTGTGAATTGCGTTAAGTAGGGAAGTGATGCACGTCCCAAGCACTGTGTGGGCATGCTTATAAACCACCCTCGCATATAAATACGACGCGTATTCCAAAAAAACCTGTCCTTACGCAGTCGTGGGAGAAAATAAGCAAAAGTTATTTAGACTCATTTGCTCAAAACATCATTTACGGTTCTAATTACTGCACATATAGAATGGATATACCTGCGAAATTTAGTAAGTTCTTTATTGTCACTTGAAAGTAACATAATAGGAGGCAACATGACCGAAAAAAGTAGTTATGTTTTGATTTGGTTTAATTCATATCTTAAACATTTAATTTTAATGAACTGCATTTATGACTAAAAAGGTCTTTTTTTGGTACAGGTTCTTACCAAATCAGTGAGTCTCTGCACACAGCCAACGGGATGAACGGCGATTCGGTGCTCACCAACGGAAACGTACGCAGTTACCCGAACAACGGCGATTTTTCGGACGATCATAAGCTGGAAATAACACCGCATCAGTTTTATGACCATCATGGTCATGTGGAGTTCTACGGTCAGCAAGTGCCGGAACAGAAATACCGCCCTCCATCCTTGAACCGCATGAATAGTGGTAAGTGACTCCATGCAACTACATGATGGTAAAAACAATTTTAACATGAACAACCCTCGTATATTATCTTGCGAGTTTTTTAGGAAGTATTTCCAAATATGGACCAATGCATCGGGGTTAAGTCCTTAGGAGTAAGAGGTGCACACGGAAGTAATAAAATTTAGAAAAAATGGGTGGGTTGAGTTGACTTTCAGGGTGGATTGAGTTGGTATGAAAAAGTGGGTGACTTGACTTTCAGGGTGGGTTGAGTTTGCTAGGTTTGACTTGGTCGTGGGTTGACTTGACCCAAGACCAAATGTATCGAGCTGTGTGGAGTGAAATGAAGTGACTTTTAGTTAATTATCGTGTGATTTTGTTTTGTTTCCTCTCCAGGGCCATTTACGCCTAATACGACGCCATCCCCTGAACACTTCGCGTACGAAAGTCCATACCAGACGGTGCCACAAACCGCCACTTCCATTCCCACGCACGAACACTCATGGCACCGCCCACAGGTCAGTACAATAAAAAAATATCAGGTTGTTACCGACTTGCATTCCAAAGATTCAGCTATTTATTCCAGCAAGAAAGATCTTTTTTATTGCTATAAAAAGCTATAGAGCTATAAAACAAAGCAAGTTATAAGAAATAACAAAAACAGTTTTTCCGTAATTTGTTCCGCTGAAATAAGTGAAGCTGCCGTTGGTTCTGTTTAATGAAACCAATAAATTCTCTCTCTGTGTGTGTAGGAATGGCCTGCGCACTACCGAGGCGAGATGATGGACGGAGGGTGGCCGCATCCACCTCGCCACATACAAGCATTCCATCCCTACCATCCCATGATGCTACCCGCCCACTACCCCGATGGCATCAAGCCCGGCATACAGGCTGCCGCTCTGGCCGGCTACTCAGGTCAGTACAGGTTTCGGGCTTATATTTTTGGTAACTTTGATTACGGTTTAAAACCCCATTTTTGTTTAAAAAGACCAACGCTTTTTCATTTAAATCCTTGAATTTTTGAGGGGAGAGAAGGATTTATCAACCGTGGGGAAAATAAAACACAATTTTAAAACAAACAATTTTAGAATTTTATGTTTTTGTGCAATTGAAAGTGACAGCAGAATGTCGCTTGGGTACATTGGCAAAGCAAACCTTTAGCACAACATTGAATAACTGAAGAAATGCACTGGACAAACCTAATGTTGTTTCCATATATTGCACAAGGCTAAATTAACATGATTAGTTCAGTTAAGAATAAAATCACTATCTGATGCTGACATCGCTGAAGGCGGCATATTATTTTAATGAGCGTGGTTTTAGAGCATTAACGAAGGATTTTTAAAAATGCTGTTTCGTGCGTTTACAGGAAGCGGGCCGATTCAGCTGTGGCAGTTTTTACTGGAGTTACTCACAGATAAGAACTGCCAGCATTTTATTAGCTGGAGCGGTGACGGTTGGGAGTTTAAACTGACGGATCCAGATGAGGTTGCCCGCCGCTGGGGAATCCGTAAAAACAAGCCTAAAATGAATTACGAGAAGCTAAGTCGCGGCTTGCGTTACTATTACGATAAGAATATCATACACAAGACTGCTGGGAAACGGTACGTTTATCGCTTCGTCTGTGATCTACAGAGTTTGCTTGGCTACACTCCCGAAGAGCTGTGGAGGGCGTGCGACTTGACCCCGTCAAAAGACAAAGATGATGAGTGAAGCTCCCCCCATCCCCCCACCCCCCTCCTCCTACCCAGCACGTGCCTTCTTTAGGTCTCAAGAAAGTGCGTCGCAATAAAAAAAAAACTGTGGACCGTTGAGGTTTGTTTCTTTGTGAGTAATTGTGACGTGCATTTTGTTTAATGGACTGCTGGAGCGTCTTCAAGATGAAACTTGATATTAAACTGTGGCGATGCGACCCCTTGGTGTGATGATCACGTGATTTCCGGTGACGTAGATGGCTTGTCGTGCGTGGCCTCACTTCCCTGAGCTGCTTATAATGCCAACGATATGACACTGACACGATATGACACTGACACTATAACAACCGAGTGTCAGTCAAATGTCTTTGAACACAATCATTGAAGGTTAGCGAAAATGTAACAACGAAAAAGGTGCTATTTTCTATCAAACGCCGTTGCCTTGACAAAACATTTTTTTTATAAATTCGTCGGTGGCGATCCATAGTGTGTTTATTCCGTCAAGCCGTGCTGTAATTTAACACGGCATGGTGCAGAACACTGAATCCTCGATGAGAATTAAAAAAAAAAAAGAATTTCATATGGCTAGGTAGTTTATGTGACGTCACAGAAATTTCACATTTTGCAGCTATCTTAACTTTGTTTATCGCGTTCAGTTCACGGTTTAATGTTGTCAATAAGACAATGTTGTCGTTTTATTTTTTTTTTTTGTAGATAAGCTTTAAATGTGCCATATTTTGAGTAATATTTCCCCACAGACTTTATTCGATAATGATTTCAGTGAAATAAGCTGTACTGTGTGATGCATGACTATAGTTCGCGGCTCTCAACACTGGTAGAGACAGTGTTTTTTTTTGTTTTTTTTTTGTTTTTTTGTTTTTTTTTTTGTTATCCAGTACAATTGTTCACATATTGAAATACTGTTTAAGAGTACCGTTTGTTCTGTAAAACAGACAACTGTGTTTTGTTTTTTTTTTTAACGTGTAGCTTTTATTGGGTGCTTTCTTCATAATTACACTGCCATTGTAAAAGAAGACTTAAGAGAAAAAAAAACATGTTTGATGGGTTCTAGCAAACATGGTTTGATCTTGCTGCCAGATTTCGGACGCAGCTTCTCTCACTTCCGGTATAAAATGTATGTTTATTGTTTTGTTCAAATTGTATATATTTATTGATATTGCATTTAAAGTGCCGTATTTTGTTGTTACGAGTTTATTTTGTTTTCATACGAGTTGCATGTACAATGCCTGTATGTACAATGTCTGTATATAGCAAGCTGGTAGAATAATACCCAGGAAATTAGTATTAAGTTAAAAAGATTTCTAATTTCAGAAAAAAGACCTTGTTTTTTTTTAATTATTAGAGTGATAACTTAATTATTTATTAAATGTTACATTTCAGTTGATATTGAAAGACTCCCGGTCTCGGATAAGGAAAGACTTATGTTGGACGGATGTGGGTGGGGTAAGGAGAGGGAATTGGTTAAAAGAGGGATATAATCACCGTTACTAGGAATCGTATCTGGCATAGATAAGGAACAGTGTCTTGAAATACCTGGCTGTTAAAATATGTCACTGTGATAACTTTTTTTCGACCAATAGGACCTGGACTTGAAGTATGCTATAATTCTTCTTAGGCAACGATGTTAATGTTATGTACTTTTTATCCGTTGCTTTTTATTTTTCGATATCTTGAACATTTTGGTTTTGGGCTGACGACGTTCGAGTTATCGACTCCTTATCGATTCGATACTGAGTGTCCGTACACCTGCTGTGTGCCCGTACAGCTGCTGTGTGCCCGTACAGCTGCTGTTTGTCCGTACAGCTGCTGTGTGTCCATACAGCTGCTGTATGTTCGTACAGCTGCTGAGTGTCCGTACAGCTGCTGTGTGTCCGTACAGCTGCTGTATGTCCATACAGCTGCTGTGTGTCCGTACAGTTGCTGTATGTCCGTACGGCAAATGATTTCTATATGGTGTTAAAAGTTTGTGTGTAAAGGTGTAATGCTTTTTGTTATCATAATTAGGTTTGGTGGCGTCACCGCATGTGCCTTAAAAACCGGAAGCAGTGAGACGGATGTGTGACATATCGATGTATTCCAAGACTGAACCCGCCCCCACCCCACCCCCTTCAGCCACATTTCCTCTTCTTTTCCTTCAATAATTTCACCTTTTACATCGATGTAGCGTTATTTCTGAAAAATTAAAAAGTGCCTCCGAAAAAAATGTATTCCTCATAAAATGTATGGTCATGTTATTTGGTAAAAGATATAATTAAACACTTCTTGCGTATTCCGTCGTTCTCATAAGGCCTGGGTATTTTTAAAAACTCACGTAGTTCGGTTATTCGAAAATATTCGGTCGCACATCTATATTCATTCAACAAGCTGGGCTTGGTAACTTGAAAAAAAATTAGGACTGCTTCTTGTTCACGACTTTCTCTTGCACTCTTTCTAGATGTAACGTTTCTTGTGACTTTCACGGTTTTATGCTAAGTTTGAAAGGTGAGAGAAAACACCTCTTGCAATATGAAAATCTTAACTGTATTTGTTTTAGCGATAACACGCAAGGTAGTCTCAAAATGTACATTTTTATGATCTCAAAAAATGGTGTAAATGTTGCGCATAATCCTTCTAATCCTTTAGATCACACTTATTTGACTTGGTTTTGTAAATAAATGTTTCCTTTACTAACTCAGCTGTAAGGTAATCACAACCAGCTATTTGTAGTTTAGTTTAAAAAAAATATCCACTTAAAAAGATAATAGAGAATATAAAGATTCAGTTATAAGTAATTTGATGCTCTGCTTCCTTCTTTTGCAGACTGTTATATTAAAATTTAGAGAAACGTTTGCCATTGAATGAAGATATGATACTAAATTTTAAGCAGTAAGACTGTGAAGGAATATTCATATAAATATTTGGTGTACATTTTCAGGCAATATTTTCGTCGCCAGAAGTTACATACATTTTTCTCTCGACCAGTCAGAGAAGAAAAATCTGTCTTGTGTATTATTTGTCCTCGAAGGATACCTTTATGGTTTTTTTATCGGTTGTCAGAAGTCGTCTCGGCAATTTCCGGAAAAGTCAATAATGGCCGATGATGGATCCGTAGTTCATAAAGATTTTGTAACTGTCAATTGCATCATATAAACAACAGTATATGTACAAAAGTACATGTACTTTTTACTAAAGATACTCAAAAAAATTCAGACCGACGTTACCCGGAAATTGCCGAGCGTCTTCCGAAATTCACGGTTTGAGTATATGGTATCTTCTGATTTGAGTAATTTGATAACTTCAGATTATTACTAGCTGAAATGATGTGGTAAATCTGCTATTCGATAATGACAGGGATACTTATGTATGAATAATTTTAGTTATTATAAATTAAAATGTCATAATGCATTTAATCTATATTTTTATTCGTTTATGTTCGCATATACTCAAAAATAAGCATTTGGATTAGAACCTCTGCCATTTTGGCTCTCATTTTGTTCTGTTTGCATGTGCATTTCTCAAACGACGGTGTTTGTTTCAGCCATAATCTTATATGTGTTCGTGTATTTCAAATCGATTTGAATGAATATAAATATAATTGAATGTATACAGAACCAGTAAGCAGTTGAGGTAAATGAAGTCACGCCTGTTTCAGGATTGTTGTAGTGACGATGTTTTTTTTTTGGGGGGGGGGGCGTAAAATTATTTCGGGGGTGGGGGTTAAGTTAATGTATTAAACCTTGTGTTTATACCTGGAATATCTACTTGTTCTTTTTTTTAAATGTATCGTAGAGTTAATTGTCTCGGCTTGCGAAGCGTGTTAAGAATAACTAACCTTTGTGTTCATATCCCAGGTAACTAATGCTTTCGTTTCTCTTATCGTAGCCGTACCATTTACTCAGTTAAAAATACACAGTTTAAGGTTTACCGCACCTCATTACTGGAGGCAAAAACGTAAGGTTTAGTGAGAATTGCATTTATGGTACATAGTGTAAAAGAAAGTGTTAGGGAATTGATTATTGATTATTACCTGTTGTTTGATAAATAATTGATACTGCTTTGCTTTGAGGCCGTGCTTAAAACATTTGTTACGTTTTTAATTTTTAATTTTTTCTATATTAATATCCTAAAACCCTGATGTCTCTTTTGTTTGGGTGAAAATATTGTCTCAACTGTGGTTAAGTAATTGTGTATTGAATCGAGAACAAACATGAATAAATTAAAAGCCGGAAATAAGGATTTGTTTATTGAGATTGTCTTAAAAACACATTTTGCACAATGAAACACCACTATATATTTATACTGGAAATTACTAAATAAACAACAGCTCCCAGCAAACATTTAGACGTCAGAATGACATCGGGTCAACGTTGTGACCGACGTTTTTGACGTCGAACTGACGTCAGTTTTGGTTGCATATGAAATGGAACCGATGTCGGGTTTTCAACGTCAGAATGAAATCGGATTTCAACGTCAATCCGACGTTGGTTTTTCATTGTATATGAAATGAAACTGACGTCGTTCATGGCCGATTGGCGTTGGGATTCCAATCCTCTTGACCACCTGGTTCATCATCACAGAATCGCCTTTCTCGTAATCTCGCAATCTACCAAATGCAACCATACCTTTCACTGTGCTTAATAACTCTGTGTCAATAAAAACACTTTAGAAAATGTGGCTGGGGCAGCCTTACAATGGTTCGAATTTCAATCTCTGGTGCAGGCATTCGTAGTATCTCAGCTAGACTATTGAAATGCACTCTTATACGATATTTCTAAACAAAACATCAATAAATTACAAAAGGCTCAAAACCCTGCAGCTAAATTGGTTTTACAATCTTCAAAATATCCCCATGCAACACCACTCTTAAAACAGCTCTATTGGCTGCCGATTGCATATCGCATAGAGTTCAAAATTTTAGTTCATGTTTTCAATGCTCTATATAGAGAGTGTCCAACATATATCAAAGATATTTTAACAATATATACACCTGCGTGTACTCCCAGTCTCGCTTTCTTCTCAAAGAAAACAAGCTCAATAATCAATATGGTACACGTGCCTTTGCCAATTGTGGCCCAAAATTGCTTAATGCGTTAATTACCCGACGGTCTAAAAATGTCGTCAGCATTGCATCAGTTTAAAAAAAGATGTAAAAATTTGCATGTTCAAGCGTACTTTTGATAATGTGTAATTAAATCGCTTTCTTACATGTTTTATTATACTGCTTTTCTAGTCAAATTGTTATCCATTTGTCTTATATGCATGTGATGTTTTTAACTTTTGCAAAGCCCTTAGAGCAATATAAGGGCTATATAAATTATCTTTTAATAATAATAATAAAAATAAAAATAAAAATAAAAATAATAATAATAATAATAATAATAATAATAATAATAATAATAATAATAATAATAATAATAATAATAATGACGAAAGCCAATTACATAGCACGCATCAGCGAAGTACTGGATAATTGAAAACATGGTATAGGTACAGTTTCGTTAATTTAAGCTCCTGTGGTTATAACAAACACAACAAAACAATTGTGATATACTTAAGACGGTGACATGCATTGTTGTATATTGTTAAGCTCAACTGTATTTGTCGCCCTAGCACGTCGTACCAATCGAAACTTAGCTGCACTTGTTCTTCTCTTCAGTTGTCATCAAAGCTCCAAAGATAGGGATAGAGAATTAACTGGCAGACAACGGTATTCCTTGCCTCTCCCTGCGCCCTTTGTAATATAACCTTTGCAATAGAGCATTGATTATTTTGAAAAATGTCGGAAAAGGACGTCGGAATGACGTCGGTTTCAGATCATATACATCGTAACCAGACCCGACATTTATACGAAGTTTCAAAAGTTTGGTTGTACTAGCGTCGTGACCAAGTAGCAATCATTTTACAAACCCCAAAAGACGTCCGATGTTTGTTGCGAGATCATGGTCAAAATAATGATCTAAGTCAGTTCATGTATTCACTAATATCAGTGTTTTAAAAATAATTCCTTAAAGCTAAAACGCAATGCACACAGTCTGTCACTTAAACATACTCGAAATGTTATCGAAGTAGTAAGTAGTTTTGTTGCCTGAACCTCGTATCTTAGGAAGAAAAATAATTTCGTAAATAAAACTGACATACATATTCCGAAAACAATTACACAGACAGGAGATAAAAATTACGGCTATGCACACAATTTCATGTAACTATCCTCAATCCACTATCTTGAAAGCATCCGTCACGACATGGCATAAAACCTCAAAAGACAACAATAATCACATCACTTTATGTCGTGAACCTTTTTCAAAAAAACATACAGAAATAACATTGGAACAAGAATGAGCATTCCATATTGTTATTATGTGTAGTATTTCAGTTAATGTATTGTATCTCGACCTCGAAAAAGTGGACGCGAAAAGCAATTGCAACCATCAATGATTTAACGCGCTGACTTGAATGTTAACATATTTCGTAGGATCCATGATTTGTATTTAAATTTGCTTAAAAATAGCGTACCGATCTCACAATCTTGGAACGTTTCCGGTGCTGATAACTACCGAGGACTGTGCTCCATAGCTGCCAAAACATATAAGAGAATGATCTTGAATCGAATAAGTCCAGCAATCAACCCTCACCTTAGACAGAACCAAAACAGGTTCAGACCAAGACGGGATACCATAAGCCAAAGCCAGATCCTAGCTCTTAGATGAATAATTGAGGGAGTCATAACAAGAACTTGCAAGCTATCACTTTGTTATCAATACCCTAGCCCCATACATGTTCATCATAGCTCTCGACTAAGCAATGCGAAAGGCAATTGAGAAGAAAACTGGGCGGAAGAGCAGAACTCGAAGTTTTGAAGCTCTAGGCTTCATTGATGACATCGCCCTGATCCGTGAGCAGATAGAGGACGTGAGTAAATGCTCCTCTGGGTAGATGCTTCCGCATCCGGAGTGGAACACAAAGCTAATGTACGGATGACCAACGTCATTGTATATAACCAGTCTCAATAACTGATCATCAAAACAAATGATGTGGATGTGGTTGAAAAATTTACATACCTTGGATCAGAAAATTTAGACTAAAGCTGTTTATCTTCACGGCCGAATATGTCCTGCTGTAAGACGGAAGTGAGACATGGACTTAAACATCTCAGCCCTGCAGTAAATCATATAACACTTACACAAGACTCCTTAGAACCGCGCTTGGAAAACCCTGGGAACACTAGAAAAGAATTGTGTGGTGAACTAAAGAAGTTGACGGATAAAATCAAAGGTAGAAGATTGAATCTCGAGGGTCACCTCCATCGGCAACCAGAAGGGGCGGCTTTTTTAGTTCAGTACTATTGACTCCAACAGATGGGAAACGACGTAAAGGTCGTCATGCAAGAACAATTGTCTAGTAGCTTGATGATGACACCGACCTGATGGCCATTGAGATCGGAAAGTCTCATGTAAGATCGAGTACGCTGGTGTCATGCAGGTCGAGGTGAGTAATATCAGACCAAACTTGATTTTTTATCAGCAAAGAGATACCCAATAGTATTCAAGGATTGAATATACGTGGTCTAGGTGAATTTTGAATACTGCATGCTGAATCCTACTTTTTTATTACTTGAAGACTTTTCAAATGTAACTACTTCAGCGGCTTTGCTTAGATTCTAACATTGCTGATATTAGAACTGGAATATTTCATGAAGTAATCCTAGAAAAAATAAATAAGTTATGGGAATTTCTTCTATCACATGAAGCCAAGTTAAACATGGGTTGCTAAACATGAGTCAGGAAATAAATTCTTTAAATGATCTTCATAACTTTAATTGCAATAATAAGACCATACTGTAATTTTTTTATTTAAAGCAAACGAAAATTATTTCAATATTCGATCGCACATGCCCTATGCTTGCCGTTACGTCACAATAAAAAGGACTCCCCCGCAGTGTTAGCCTTTCAGTTAACCTTCTTTAACCTGTCCCTTCAGATTATATATTGTAAGGTATATGTTCCAATGATTTATATGAAACTGAAATTTAATGTGCGCTCAAATATCTACATTGTAAATGGCCTCTTTTAATTTTACCATGAAATTGGCAGTTATTTAGTTCCGATTTATGAAAATCTTTAGGATGAAGGCGGAACAAAGTATTTGGAGAGGCCAGATAGCTTACATATGATTTGTTACACAATCCAAGCGCACAAGGATAAAATCTAAATCTCACATGTTATAACTATTCATGCAATTTAACAATCGTTAAACTTTATTTTTATATGTTCTGTGTATCCCCAAGTTTAATGTCATCCTTGATAGCAAAATAAAATTTGTTCTTGGATCACTTTTACAATGCAAATTATCAAGAAGGTTGATGAAATGTTCATGACTGGGGCGAGATAGGGGTATTTTTGTTCAGTGCAGCATTGAACAAGATACCATGGCAAAGAGATTTTGTCTGAAATATTTAAGCTCTCTGCTTACAATACTCATTTTATTCAGTCAAAAACATGATAGGCGTAGAAGACAGTGTTACTGCTGTTACTGCTTGGCACTGTCAATCCGGGTCTATTTATTAAAGTTTCAACGACTGATGTCGCTAAGCATAATTTGTTATAGAGTTCTGGGAGGCTACCAACTATCGATCAAAGCCCTTGGAGCTTCACGTGCTTTTTGAGGGCCTGCTGGGTTGTTGTCCCAGCCTGCCTCCTTACTTTTGCTCTGCAAAGAGAAGCCAGTTTCCCTGCAATGATTACTGCTACCCCTATTGAAAGTTAATTATTTGGCTTGCCTAACACATGAATTAGGGGCAATTAGCACTAGGCCTGTATCCGCTGATTTGAGATAGCCTCTGGGAACAGTCTGATATGTCTCATCTGATAGGCATTGAAATTAAATATACTTTCTAACTCTTCTAATGCAACATGGCTTCAATGCATTAGACCATTTTCTTATGAATGTAACTAAGAATGATTGTTTTGACACTATAATCATGCTAATTCAGTAATTCCTTAAGAAAAATTTGAAGAGTCTTCTGATCCTAAGAGTGGTACTCGTCAGATGTCTAACTTATATCCCCAAACTCTTTTTAGGGACCGATGAAACTCGTGTAAAACTCATATCATCCCGATGGCACTCACTCTATAGCGTTCTTCAGTTTTGATGACCGCTTGTTTTGATGATTCCGCAGTGCAAGAAACAAACCGATCGGGACTGCAGGCAGTACCTGTCATTTGATTTTATTTGAATTTCTCGGTGGTTGGACGAAATGATATGGAATAATCGCGTTTTAGCAACCATGTACACTGTTTTGGTCCCAATGTTCTACCGTGCTCGCCATTAGCACTGTAACTTTCGTCACTTCTTTGCACTTGATTACTGCACCAAGTCAGTTACTGTTCTGACTGAGTAACAAAAGCAGTGAGGGAAAGAGACGCATAATGTATACATTACTGCTTATTGCTAGCAGCAATATTTCAAGGCATTCATTGCCATATCTAAAACTAGAACACTTAGCAAAAATTAAAACGCAAAAATACTTCCTTCAATAGGTTATTTCTGGAATGATATCAAGCATTTTACAACGTGCATACAGTGTGTTATACAACTATTTACAGAGCTTATTGCACAGCATGTATGCTACTTAAAATATTCTAAAAAATCGGACCACTGTCAAGAAAAAAACTCCATAGGTTGATAACTCAATACCAGCTAAATATATTAGCGAACAACACAGCTTGAATACGTCTTATAAGCCGAGTAGTGTTTGGTTTTTGTTGACTTAAGGTTTGATTGACTGATCAGGCACGCGCTGTGTTATCTGTTTACGCAGTGAGAGCTCGCACAAAGCTGAACAACTGTGTGGTGTTCTGTGCTGTACCTTAAATGCTCCGCATTTACTTGCAAAAAATACACTCGTTTCACATGGCGTTTTAACAAAGAAAACGAAATCGGAGACGAAAATAAAAATTCACATGCATACGTTCAGATCAACCTCTTCATAAGTCCCAAATTTCACTGTCCTAGCACCCATAGTGCCAGAGAAGAAAAAGACACAAAAATCGGAAAACTGTCGAGAAGAAAAAAGGACGAACGGTTGCTCGCACAAATTCATATAACCCTTGCAAGCTAACAGCTTGTCAAGTGTTAATTAGTTAGACACCTTTAAGCAAGATATCTAATTATTAATGAGAAACAAGAAAATCCTTAGGAAATTTTAGTTTGACAGGGATATTCAAGATCTTTCAAAAACAATAAGTATGTGTAAAAATTATGCATCCTGCGATGTGTTAGACCTGAATTATTTATAAAAAAAAAGAAAGAAAAATAACCATTAAGCACCAAGTTTTAACATTTCTTTTTATAAAATCCTAGCACTGCAAATATCAGTAGCTGTAGAAGTGCACCATTTAATGAATAGTAAAAATTGTTGTACACAACAGACTGAACAGCCGCAGAGGTAGACCGGCAAGCGTCGTCTAGAGTGGCTTTGGGAACCAATTTACCGTAGAGGTTGGCTGTTGGGTAACAACTTTTATTCTTTTTCTCCTAATTTTTTTTTTTATTATTGAGGTGCGTGTCCAATAACGGAAACCAATGATATTGCGATTTTTAAAATAGGCAAAAGAATGCCTTACCAAACATGGTGATAGTGCTTATATTCAGGCATATTCTACATCCTTAATTGACCCGTAAATAAAAATTGTTAGTTATAATATAAGAATCAAAATTCATGCTAGACATATGTTTGAAAATATCCATCAAATGCAATTTGCTGCAATAAACCTATATTATCGCCTGAACCCTTTCCTCGTTGTTGTATAACAGCTGACCTCTGCAAAGATCTGTGTAGAAACATTGAGTGGATGGATATTTTAAAAATAAGTTCTCTTCCTTAATAAGTATTCATTTTTGTGGAATCTATAGTGTGTTTGCTGAGTAAACCAGTGCTTCAGACAGGAGAGCGAACTGTCATAGAGGTCAGCTGTTTTACAACAACAGCCTTTTGGCCTAAAAAGACACCAAAAACGGTTGTCGTTACGTTTTATCGGAAGTAAAATCGGAACAAAAGTTAGCCGGAAGTGGAAGTCTTCTAGTGTCTCGGTTGTAAAACGAGCAAAAGAATGTACCTCAGGATTCTTTTCCCTTTTCAGCAAAAAAAAAAAGCCAAACAAAGTAACTGGTAGCAAAACAACTCAAGATGCCTGAAATAAAATTCAAACACATTTCTTCGGTCTCGAGCGAAGATAAGGTAAAGGCCCTACGCGTGGAACGTTATATTGTATTATCGCCCGGGAGTAGCCCCGAGTCGGCTCTTCCTTAAATAGCTCCGAGTAGCTCTGACTTGTATAACATCGTATATCTCTGTGTCAGAGCTACGAAGCCGTCCATTTTTCCACTAATAGGGGTCAATTTCATATGTTCTGAGGCACGAATCCTGCATACCAGCCCCTATTATTCAAACATCTACAGAAAGTTCATGCCCAATATGCCCTTTTTGTAAAACAGGTGAAGTTTTTAGTGAGCTGTATATCTTTTATTTGTTCATAAAAGTGCAGAAAAGTTAGCTTCCGCATCCACCTGTCAAATGTTTACATTCTTGCCTTTAAATGTCACGCGACCAAAGTCAAGGGACCGAAAATTCAAATAAAGGGGTTATACCAGTAGTTTATTTGAACAATATATATTAAATAGTTGATAGATGCAGAATTACGCATAAATTTATTTGGTACACCCACCATATTTGACCTGTTATGTTTACGTTCTTTTTGAAATATCAATTTAAAAGTTTTTTGGTGGATAATTGCAAAAAATTGTTGTTACTATTTCACATAATAAAGTATGCTCCCTGTATACAAACAAATGTCATTTATTGCGGGAGATTTGGGGTTATTTCCGTATTATTTTCTTTTAAACAGGGCGCAACACAGAAGTTGTATATGATTACCGTTGTACTTTGAGGGCCTTTAGCAAATGCCAATAAAAACTTATGGGTCGTTGAATCTCGCACGGAGTAGCCCCAGGGGTGCCTCAAAGCGAGCGCAGTTGACTTGCTTATCGTTATATAGCGAGGCTTTGAAGCGGTGCCTGGAAACTTTTTAGCGCACCGCTTCTTGGAGCTATTCCTCAAATAACTTCGTGTAGATTTCTGTCAGAGCTGCGAGGCATTTCATTGTTCCGCTAATAGGAGTCAACTTCATATGTTCTAAGGCACGATTCCTACTTGCCAGTCCCTATAATGGGATTGGTAATTAGACCTTTGCCAAGAAGTTTTTGCGTTTGGAATTGTAAAAGTTTCGTGGGTTCTTTCAATCCTTTATTCAGTATCCGCCAATATTTATTTACAATTGATAAACGCTGTGTTAACCGAAGAGCCGAAGAGAGAGTGTAAACAGTTTACGAGTACTTATACAAGAGGACCAAATACTGGAACATTTTAGGACATTCGTGAACATACTTGAACAATGGCCTTAATACGGGAGTTATCAAGAACCAATTTCATCAGCCGTTTTGGTAATATTTATCCCCCGTGGAACGGAGAAATATAGTTTTGAACTTTTCGGTCTGTCCGTCTGTCACGCTCCAGTCTCGTGCGCCTACGGGCAAAATGGCGGACTTTTGAAAATCGGCACTACGGCAGTCTCACTGCTTAATGGATTGATTCGTTTAAATGTTAGACACTATGTCTACCTGTCCTTCCATTTTTAACTTTTGCGTAGTCAACACGCAACTGCCTTACACACACCATAACGCCCTCGGGGGATAGATGTACTCCTCGAGACGCAGTCAAGTTCAGGAAAATTTAGAAGTACAAAACAGTCAGGTATGTAAATATATCGTTTACTGTGAAAACGAGCATTTCAGTAAGTAAAAATTACAAAAAAAAAAAACAATTATACAATATGATTAACATTAATGTTTTCTCCGACTTTCAGCAAAATAGGAATTATTCTTTTTTCGTACTTTTTTTTCCAAATTTATCCTTTGTTATCCGTTTTTATCCTTTTTTTTCTTCATGACTCCGTGGCAACACTGCTTGTGGAATATTATTCAGTCACGGGGATCCGTGTGCATTTCGTCCCTTTGCTTTTTTCTTAAATCAACAAATTAGAAAATGAATTATAAGCTATTTTCTTTCCAGATGAGAAATTGAAAATTTAAAAAATTAAGCTGTTTGCACAAATTCTGCTTCATAATATTAATATATATCTCTAAGTGGCTGTTTGATAACTGAAAAAGAAATGCAGATATAAATCATGATCTGACTTACCGTTAAGCTGTTTCCATTTCACAAAAAGTAACCTTTGAACTCAATTTGAGCAACATTCGTATACTGTTGTTATCAAAGAAATCACATCCCTTTTTAAATGAAAGTGAAATATTTAACACTTGACAAGCTGTCAGCTTGCAAGGGTTATATGAATTTGTGCGAGCAGCCGTTCGTCCTTTTTTTCTTCTTGACAGTTTTCCGATTTGTTGTGTCTTCTTCTCTGGCACTATGGGTCCTAGGACAGTGAAATTTGGGACTTATGAAGACCTTGATCTGAACGTGTGCATGTGAATTTTTATTTTCGTCTTCGGTTTGTTAAAACGCCATGTGAAAAGAGTGTATTTTTTGCAAGTAAATGCGGAGCATTTAAGGTACAGCACAGAACACCACACAGTTGTTCAGCTTTGTGTGAGCTCTCACTGCGTAAACAGATAACACAGCGTATGTCTGATCAGTCAATCAAACCTTAAGTCAACAAAAACCAAACACTACTCGGCTTCTAAGACATAGTCAAGCTGTGTTGTTTGCTAATATATTTAGCTGTTATTAAGCTATCAACCTATGGAGCTTTTTTCTTGACAGTGGTCCGATTTTTTAGAATATTATAAGCAGCATACATGCTGTGCTATAAGCTCTGTACATAGTTGTATAACACACTGTATGCATGTTGTAAAATACTTTATATTATTCCAGAAATAACCCATTGAAGGAAGTATTTTTGCGTTTTAATTTTTGTTAAGTGTTTAACATTTCGCTAGCGAACAGCGGTGCTAGTTTTCCGTATTATTCAGTTCTAGATTCAGAAAAAAGTCTATTGTGTATTTTAATCTCTTCAACTGATGATTTTTGAGGCTGAAGCGTTTTCAAGATCATATGTTTTGATGACACGTTGCCTGTGGGTTCATAACGTGGCGTTTCAATGCCTTTCGACGTCAGCAATACAGTAGTTGAGAAAGTGGGAAGAAAATGGGAAGAAACCTACTTTGTCAAGAAAACATCTGTGCAATGTACTACCTATTTATTGATTTTACAGAACCAGTTTTTAGTGTTTTCTATTGCACTATCAAGCAAACGAAAAACGAAAAAAGAAACAAACTAAAAAAACACATGGTAACACCAAAACACAATTAAGAAATAATGATCTTATACCATGTGCTTTGCAAATGTGCTGGTTTCTCCCTTTTCTTATCACCCCCTTTTAATCTTAATACTTAATCCCCCCATTTAAGGTAAACACAGTCTTTGTCTTTTGTTTTCACTTGCACATTAAGAGCAAACAAAATGATACACTAATTTCTCATACACAAAGCCAAAGTTTAAACACTTGACCAAAAGTACTCAGGCTATTTCAGCGTACCCAGCTTTTCAACACACATTTAAACACGAGTCTAAATTTTTATAATTGCCATTGGCCAGTTCATGTGTGGATTCGTGTCCCCTTTGTTTTTTTTTTACATGGAAGAAAAAGATGTGGATTCGCGTCCCTTTCCAAATCGCGGCGCTCAGAATTACACGTGTTTTCGGAGTACATAAAAGGCGGAGATGATGGCAACCAAGACCCTTTATCTAATCCTATTAATCCTATTTATTATATAGAAGTTTGATATGTGAATTCGCACCTATTTATGAATTACTCCGAGCGCAGCTTAAGCAAATGAAAGAAATTCCAAATATTACGCCTTTTAAGATTTCTTCCATTTCTTCCCTGAAAAGGGAAGGAAGAAAGTATTTCTTCCCTATGGGAAGAAACCCGGAAAAAAACCATGGTTTTTACCCTCCAGAAGAAACATGCCAACCCTGCTGCTACGAGTGTTTGTCTATGCCTGTTACACCAGCGATTTCAGCACCGCCCAATTTTTTTTCATTTTGCACGAAAACAGGAAATTTGAAATTGCTGTATTTCTTGTCTTTCAATTTCCGTTTCAAATGAAAAAAATGGAAAAATAGAGTTAGTTTTGATTTTGTTTTTGAAATGAAATGTTAAAAGGGGGAAATGTACAGGGACCCACCGAGCTGTTTACTTTTGCTCTACACCGCTTAGCGGACACACAGACCAGAAATCATGGTCTGTATGCCCATGTGTTAAACGTAAAAAGAGGACTATACAGCAATGTGTCTTCAGTATATTTTAGAATAATTTTCATTTTTCATTTTTGATGTCACTTCTTTTTACTCGTTAATAATCAATTGAGTTTTTAGCGCAATTTCTCACTTTTTTATTTCAGGGATATTTGTGAGTCAGAAGATATGTTAAAACGATCAAAAGGGATATGCACAAAATGAATTATTTCGTTTTTTTTTCTATTTGACTAATCAAGTAAAAATTTATCATCCACAATTTGGCGAATCATCCCCATTTATAAATTTCAACTAGAAGTCACAAATGCCAATTTCGGCTAAATGCCACTCGGATAAATGTCGTACATTCCATAAGGGATATTGGTTGTTCTTTATGCTGAAATTCATTGATATCGAAATTTTCGATGTTTGGTTTTAATGAAAAATATTGCTTTTCATAATGTATCTCCTGGCTGAGTTTTTAGCGGTTCCTTTCCACACTTGGTGGAAAGTTAACCATTGTGGTTCCCCACATGGTTTGTGCTTATTTTCTCAGTCTAAAAGTTGACGATTTCAGTCTTATATTTATCGATTTTTTAAATGATGTAAATAAATTTGAAACTTGAAAATGTATTTACCCTACAAATGTGACTGGATTGTTTTGTTATTTCGCAGGTATGTTTACTATGTAATCAGGATTATTGTGCTTTATATGGAATGTTTTGGATATTTGGTTTTACACATTGAAAACGTATTGCTATTATTTTCAAAAACTGAATCTTCTCATTCAAATGTTGGCGTTCCGTTTCCAGAGTGGTTGGACAGTAAACCTAGGGTATCTCCAACCTGGCTTGTGCTTTTGATAATTTTGATAATCTTTTGGATTGTTTCGGCTTGTCAAAATGTCCCTGGACATTCTAGTTTCCATGTTATGTGTGGCTGAAAAGTTCGGAGACACTTCCACTGTCAAAGACTCCGTTAAGTGATGTGTTCCGCAGGTCTTTCGACAGATTAATGTTTTCTCTATTTTAACAACCCACAAACGTATCAAATGCTTTCTCGTAGTCTGTCTCATCTGTGTGTAATGTCTTATCCTAGCCTGTCTCATCTGTGTGTAATGTCCTATCCCAGCATGTCTCACATGTGTGTAATGTCTTATCCTAGCCAGTCTCATCTGTGTGTAATGTCCTATCCTAGCCTGTCTCATCTGTGTGTAATGTCCTATCCCAGCATGTCTCATATGTTTGTAATGTCTTATCCTAGCCTGTCTCATCTGTGTGTAATGTCTTATCCTAACTCTCTCTCATCTGTGTGTAATGTCCTATCCCAGCATGTCTCATATGTGTGTAATGTCTTATCGTAGCCAGTCTCATCTGTGTGTAATGTCTTATCCTAGCCTGTCTCATCTGTGTGTAATGTCCTATCCCAGCATGTCTCATATGTGTGTAATGTCTTATCCTAGCCTATCTCTACTGTGTGTAATGTCTTATCCTAGCCATTCGACAGTACCAATTTTTTCTTCGAATAGCAGAAGCGCTATGTATTTAATTTAATTTTAAAAAAATGCAGAAATATCCGGCTGAGAATTTGATTGGCAGCGGCGATTTCAAAACATGGAAAACTGCGAGTCCGGGAGAGAAGCAAGCTTCTGTGGTGATTCAGGTATTTTCTTTTCAGTACTTTTACAAAGTTAAGAAAGGCCAAAAGATAAATCTATTAATGTCTAATTATCACCCGTGAAACAGAATGATATAGTTTTCACAATGTCCGTCTGTCTGTCTGTCCGTCTGTCGACACTTGTTGGCTCCGTTTGTACGCGTCATACCTCAGTTACTATTGAAACAATTCAATTGTCCGCTTGCACATAGAAAGACCACACACTGGAGCTGTGCGTAGGGGGGTTATTTTTGAATTTCAGGTAAAATTGTAAAAATGGCGGAACTTTGAATATGCCCAGAATTTGTGAGTTTTGAGGGTGTTTGTACGCGCCATATCTCAGTTACTATGGAAGCGATTCAATGGTTCGCGTGCACATGGAAAGACCATATGCTGGAGCTGTGCATAGGGGGTTATTTTTGAATTTCAGGTAAAATTGTTAAAATGGCGGAACTTTGATAATGCCCAAAATTTGTGAGTTTTAAGGGTGTTTGTACGCGCAATATTTCAGTAACTAATAAAGCGATTCAATTGCCCGCTTGCACAAAGAAAGACCACATGCTGCAGCTGTGCGTAGGGGGTGGGGGGTATTTTTTTCATTTTTGCTAAAATTGTTAAAATGGCGAAACTTTGAATTTGCCTAAAATTGTCAGTTTCGAGGGAGTTTGTACGCTCCATATCTCGGAAACAAGTGAAGCGATTCAATTGTCCGCTTGCACATAGAAAAACCACACACTGCAGCAGTGCATAGGAATACATTTTTGAATTTTAGCTAAAATTAAAAAAAAAAAATTCGCAAAACTTTGAATATGCCCAAGTTTGTCTGTTTCGAGGAAGTTGTACGCGCCATATCTCAGTTACCATTTATGCGATTCGATTGTTCGCTTGCACATAGAAAGATCACATACTGCAGTAGTGCATAGGAGGGTTATTTTTGAATTTTAGCTAAAATTGAAAAAATTGCGAATCTTGGAGATAGCTAAATTTGAATATATTTTTGCAAATATATGTCGACAGGGAACTATAATCAATTTCACTGATGCACTTGTTGATGAGACAGCTATCAGCACGGGTGATACCCCGGTCTCTGACCGTCTAGTTATAGCTGTTTTTAACATTTCAGTTACTCTAGTTCCCAGTGTTTGACTCGCATTTTATACATTTTTTTCTGATTAAAATTGGGCCTTGAATCATACGACTCTCGCACCATCTTATTGTCCGAGGATTGAACAATTCCCCTGAATCGTTATGGGAAGACGGTTACTTAGCGACGGATAAGTGTCCGACAGTGAAGGACGGATTCAGTTCATACACGGTATAGCAGGCATCCACAACAGCATACACTACCTTACCTTTGTGCATCTGTATGCGTTTTTTATAAGTCTGGCGCCATCGTATGACGTTGAAGTGACGCAGATATCAATAATGGAACGTTTTGTTTGTCTTTTTTAATAGGTTGTGACTGTGCTGTGTGCTTTGTTTTCAGTGAAATCCGCTGTTCACCAAATTTTCTCAATGCGTGTTAAAATGTTAAAATGAACTGGATGAAGTAATATCAGTTTTACCGTTATCGCAAGAATTTTGTTTTGTCGTCATAGCTATTAACAAAACTCGTATTGATTCAGTTTGAGAAGGCAGAAAAGATTCACCAAATTGATATTGGAAACAACCAAAGTGCATTTGTGGAAGTGCTTGTGGGCAAATCGGCAGCTAAAGACGAGGAGTTTCAGGTGCAGTAAAACTTGAGAGTATGGCTTCACGGTACTACGTGGTTAGGGGGGGGGGTGGGGGTGGGGGGAAATCCTACGTTCTAGAGAATCCGGACGGATGGGACGAGGCAGTTCTGTTTCACGTGACGTAACAAATAAGAAAAAGAAGTTGTACTTTTGATCGTTCCCTGAAATTTGTGTCTTATTTATTGATTTCCAGAATGATTTTACGCCAAATTTTCTGACTAGATGACACCGTACCTTTTCCTTTTTTCCACTAAACTAGCTCATGATCTACATAGGCGGTTGTGTTTCTCAAGTCAGTGGTAGTTAAGTAAATCATGTTAGTAAACAGGTGACTATATGTATATATATTTCACAGTTGTCCCGCATTTGCCCCCCTCCCCCCACCTTCCTGAAGGGATACACCCCTAAATACAACAACTAAGCATACGGTGAAAGCTTGAAGTAATTTTATATTTTTTTCGGAAGCCAGACAAAGAAAAGAAGGAGGACATTTCTTGTTTCGTTTTCTCTGCTGACTGTCTTATTTCATGACTTTGTTTTACAGGTGTTACTGGTGACGTCATCGTTTATGAATCCTTCTGAGAGTCGCTCTGGCACGAATGCGACCCGGGTTCGAATCTTCTCACACGACAAGTTGTCGCAGGAGGTGCGCGACAAGAAGTGGGACTGCGTCAAAATCGTGTGCACCCAGCCGTTTACCAAGGTGGGATGTGGTATTAATCAAGTGAGGATAAGAGCGTGCGTGCATTACACGTGATATTTTTTTTGTCTTAACCGGAGCGGGGCTTGCACGACATATATATTATTATGCGTATTTCTTGTATAGCGAGGCTTGCACGACACATGTACCAACCAAATTGGTTATTCTGAGAATGCACGATCATTTCTTCGCATGACCAAGTTAGATTCAATGTCTTTAAAATTCCCAGTATTTTGTGGATAAAGATGAATTATAGTTTTACGGAGCCTAAGGGTTTTGAATATTTCATGTAAGCAAAAGTGAAATGAACGATAGTATATGCCATTAAGTATGTAGCTGCTGTACGGCTTAATCTTGCAGCTGTTGCAGCTGTAAAAAAACATGTCGAGCTTCGTAGCGTATGAGACAGAAGTCTGTTGACACTGTCTCTGTTGACACTATCTCTGTTGACACTATCTCTGTTGACACTGTCTCTGTTGACACTATCTGTGTTGACACTATCTCTGTTGACACTATCTCTGTTGACACTGTCTCTGTTGACACTATCTCTGTTGACACTGTCTCTGTTGACACTGTCTCTGTTGACACTATCTCTGTTGACACTGTCTCTGTTGACACTATCTCTGTTGACACTGTCTCTGTTGACACTGTCTCTGTTGACACTATCTCTGTTGCAGTCAGTGCAGTATGGGTTGTCGTTTGTCAGCTTTCATTCACCACCAGAAGATGGCAGCAGCAGTCAGCCCGCCAAAGTGCAGGTAAGTTAATATTTTCACTTGGAGCTAATCTAGTTCACATTCAACCCGAGCGTGTGTATAGTGTTTGGGTCTCTCCGAATAAAAAAGTCCACACTTCTATATACGTGAGGGATGTAGATATCGTCCAGACTGCGTTCCGAAAAGATTGCCAAATCGAAGTTACGTTTAAAAAAACTAGGCAGATTAAAAAGCATTTTAAGATGTGTTTAATACCCGTTTTAAGAAAGTTGTATTTGTAGTTATTGATGTGATTGACAGACGAAATTAGGGGCCTTCAAGATGAAAGAAGAAAGTGAGGATGACATAAAGACTGGCTCTTTGTTTGCTAAGAAAGACAAACCCCAGCCAGCACCACTCACAGGTGAACATGTACAGTTATGTACAGCCCAACCCCGGAATGGGACCACCTCACAAATCAGTTCACTTCACGAATAGAACCGCTTTTGGTAGTCGCGTGCCTTCCATTAACAACCTCACAAATAGGATCACCCGGACTACTTTAGTTCCACTGGCGGTCCGATTTCTG
>OX457029.1:8595510-8731763 GCA_949752745.1 Protula sp. h YS-2021 | reverse complement strand
GTGAAACGACCTATCACTGAAATTTTAGATGAGTCTTCTATGGAAAGTCAAAGCGTCAGCATGACTGAAAAGAATGCACATGCTTGTACAGAATGTGGTGCGTTATACAACAGTCAAGAAGCTTTGTTCAAACATATGGAACATTGTGTTGAGGGTGATAATGACGGCAGCTCTGAAAGTGAGTCAGAAACAGACTCTGAAAGTGAGTCAGAAACAGACTCTGTTTGGTATGATATGGTTCAAGAAGTCTACGATGAATATGATACCAAATTTCAAGAAAAGGTTTCAGAATATGAAGAACAAGGGCTTGAAGATGCGCGTGACATAGCAAGTGACGACTTTCGACCCATTCATAAGCGTCGACTTAAACAACTGTTTATGAGACTATTCAAATATGCCCAACGCCTACAACAAAACGAACATTATGAAACCATTTTAGAAGACTTTAATTACTTTGTTGATGAAAAACATTACGAGTATTCAAAGGCACTAAAGGCGGCTATAAGAAGAAACGATGCATTCTTTGAAGAGCTTCTAGATGAGGAGGAGGAAGATGAAAGCAGTGACGAAGAAAGTGATATGGATGCCAGTGAACAGAGTGAAGCAGATGAAGAAAAATAGACTTACTTGACTAAACATTTATAATAAAGACTTTGTAAATCAATAAATATTATAATATTGTTATAGATTTAAGCTGTATATATTTAAGTGTATTTAAGTGTATTTAAGTTTATTTAAATGTATTTATAAACCTATTCAACATATGTCTTATTTTTTCTTTGCTTGAACTACAACTTGTTGAACAACTTGTTAAACAGCAAGTGTTGAACATGTTCAACATGTTCAACATGTTGAACATGTTAAACTTGTGCAACAACATGTTGAACATGTTGAACGTATTCAATAACATGTTGAACATGTTGTTGAACATGTTGAACATGTTCAACTTGTTGAACATGTTGAACATGTTATTAAACATGTTGAACATGTTGAACATGTTCAACTTGTTGAACATGTTGAACATGTTGTTGAACATGTTGAACATGTTCAACATGTTGAACTTGTTGAACATGTTGTTGAACATGTTGAACATGTTGTTGAACATGTTGAACATGTTCAACTTGTTGAACATGTTGTTGAACATGTTGAACATGTTGTTGAACATGTTGAACATGTTGTTGAACATGTTGAATATGTTGAACATGTTCAACAACATGTTGAACATGTTGAACAACAGCTTGTTGAAGAATTGTTGTACAATTGCTAAACAACTTGTTGAACAATAGTTTGACGTAAAAATAATTCAAACACATGTTTGAATGGTGGGGGGCGCGCGCCATTCCAATAACCCACCTATGCACAAACTACTGTAAAACTAAGACATCAAACTGAATTCAATGGTGAAATTTTCATTCAAATCGGTCAACTACAACGAAAGTTATCCCACTTTTTCCACTTTTTACACAGTTAAAATGGCGACATGTTACAAATATAAGTTCCACACTTCAACGGAAGTCCGTTATTTCAAATTACGAAAACAAAATGACGTTTCGTTTACGCACACTCTGCTGTGACGTTTACCCTTCATCATGACGTCATCCCAACACGTGCGCGCGCTCCATCCAAAAAACTGAAGCAGATAGAAACAAACAGACACTATGACGTCACTTCCGGTCCAGACATGATGACGTCACTTCCAGACATGACGTCACTTCCGGTCCAGACAGCACTTCCGGTCCAGACAGCACTTCCGGTCCAGACAACACTTCCGGTCCAGACAACACTTCCGGTCCAGACAACACTTCCGGTCCAGACATGATGACGTCACTTCCAGACAGTATGACGTCACAAAGTGACCCAGAACTCTCGTTTCCTACCTACTCCTGGGGTCCCGTGGGGCCCTAGAAAAAAAGACCGTATTCTCTTGCAATTCACCTGTGTCACAGTGCAGACTAACTTTTAAGAGAGCGTAATGGCCTGCACAGTCGGCAGATCGAAAATGATTGATTTTTTTTAATTGTTTAATGTAGCACCATTCAGTGTTTCGTTTTTGTTGCTAGAAGAGTAGTTTTGTGATTTGTATGATATCACTCATCGAGTTTATTTTTGTTGCAATAAAATTGATTTTATAGAATTTAACTTTTTTTGCCCGAAAATGTCGGGACCCCACCACTTTACCTCGGGACCCTGGGTTTCAGAAGATTCTACTGTATTTAGTGACAATCGGCATCACAGGTTCAATGTTGAGCCTATGAATAGCCAAGATCGGTAATGTAAAATCTGAAAAGACTCTGCTCCATTTAGCCAGTTTTTTTACGAACTCGGGCGAAAATAAAGGCCTGGAAAGTCAGCGTTCCAGCACACGCTCTACTGCCGGTGTAGTACAAAACAGGAACGATGACAATACGTTAATCATGCATACAACCTCTTCGAATCCCGGTCATCTGCCCCCCCCCCCTCCCTGTCATCTGCAGCCCCCCCCCCCCTTTTTGCAACCCGGTCGACTGCCCCCCCTTCAAAGTGGAGGGGTGGTCGCTTGCCCCCTCCATATACTATTTTTTCTTGGGTTCTTGGCTTACAAAGACACAATAAATAAAACTAGACCGAAATTCGCACAGCGAATTAGCCCCACTTGAAATGATAACCCAAAACGGAAGTTAGAGGATGTTGCAGTTTGTTAACAATTTTCACATGTCTGAACGTAGAATATCCTCCTAAATACTACTAACTATACCGGTAAGGTCAACGCCAAAAATATTGCTCTATCTCTTACCGTTTTCGAGATAAAGGCCAACTTCCGGTTTGGGGCTCGAAAGTGACATGGAGGTCAAGGACACCCGAAGTTATACCTTATGTATAGTCGTATAAGAGGTAGAGGTCGAAAATGAGGTCAGAATTGCTCTATCTCTTGCCGGTTTCGAGATAAAGGCCAACTTCTGGTTTTGGGCTCGCAAGTGTCATGCAGGTCAAGGACACCGGAAATTATACCTTACGTATCGTCGTATACGGGGTGGAGGTCGAAAATGAGGTCAAAATTGCTCTATCTCTTACCGTTTTCCAGGTAAAGGCCAACTTCTGGTTTGGGGCTCGAGAGCTACCTAGAGGTCAAGGACACCGGAAGTTATACCTTACGTATCGTCGTATAGTGGGTGGAGGTCAAAAATGAGGTCAGAATTGCTGTATCTCTTTCCGCTTCCGAGATCACTCATTGTTTTTCTTACATAACGTTTTTCGCAATTTTGAGGTCATGGTCAAAGTCAAGGTCAAAAACTTGTATTGATTACTTCAGATCACATCGCCCTTTATGTATATGCCAAGTTTGGTTATTCTAGCTTCAACGGCCTTGCAGTAATTGCCTGAAAACCGTTTGACCTTTTTCGCGATTTGACCTTGACCAGTAAGGTCAAGGTCAAAATTTTTTATCAGGTGCACTACTTCATGTGACCCCCCATACATGTGCCAAGATTAGTTGGTCTAGCTTCAGCGGTCTTGGAGGTTTTGAGATAACTCATTGTTTTTCTTAAATAACGTTTTTCGCGATTTCCAGGTCATGGTCAAGGTCAAGGTCAAACATTTTTATCCTTTGCTTCAGATCACATCGCCCTTTATAGATGTGCCAAGATTGGCTTTTCTAGCTTCAACGGCCTTGCAGTAATTGTCTGAAAACGGTCTGGCCTTTTTCGCGATTTGACCTTGACCAGTAAGGTCAAGGTAAAAAAATTTTATCAGGTGCACCACTTCAGATGACCTTCCATACATGTGCCAAGTTTGGTTGGTCTAGCTTCAGCGGTCTTGGAGGAGATGTCTGGAAACCGATTCGGCGGAAAAAGAAAAAAAAAGCGAGAAAAATAAAAAAAATAGGTGAAGAATTCGAGGCAATCCATCCCCACTTGGCATTTTCAATGCCAAGTGGGAATTATATTTATTTTATTGAATGTATTGCACCTCGGTAAATTGCAATTGACCAATAGGAAACTAATTGCAATTAGAATTGCAATTAGTTTACATGTCAGTCACTTCTTATATTAATATTGGTGAATAGATCAATGAAGATCAATTGTTTCAGAGACGAATTAGGCCGGGACATCACAATTGCCTAATTTTTTAAAGACTCTTTTCCACTAAAAAAAAGGAGGTAGGAGGGCAGATGACGACCCCGTCAAAGTCCCCCCGGCGGACTCCCCCTACCAACTCCCCCCTGGCGATCTCCCCCCCCCCCCCCGTAGGCTGACTCCCCCTACCCCGCCCTCCCCCCCCCCCCCCCCCCATGGCAGATTTGTTTTAGTTAGTAAAACTTAAATCAGCAAAACTTGTACATTTCATTCCTTTTTTAATTTTCAACCTCACCTTTCATCTACTTTTACATAATTATCACTAGGAAATTAATTAATCTGCTTTAAAATCCAATTACGAAATTACAATCAAGCACTTACTGTAAACTGATCTTTCAAATGTGATCACGAAATTTAAAATTCAACATATCAATCACTTAATTAAACAGATTAAAGAAACATCAATAACCCTATGGTCTTCATACATCAATAATGAAAGCAAGTTTGAGGGGGAAGAAGGAAAAAAAGGAGTGAAATGTACAAGTTTTGCTGATGTAGGTTTTTAAAAAAATCTGCCATGGGGGGAGAAGGACAGGGGGAGACCACCTAGGGGGGGACCGCCAGGGGGGAAATCGCCGGGGGGAAACCGCCGGGGGGGGGGGAAGCGCCAGGGAGGGAGACCGCCTGTTCCCGCAAAAAGGGGGCAGTTGACTGGGGGGGGGGGGGGGCAGTTGACAGGAGGGGCAGATGACCGTTTACCCAACCTCTTCAGGTCACCCAGGTCCTTTAAAGTTGTTACAAAACCATATTTAGTTAATATATAGAGAAGGTACTTAACAAGTGTGAAAGAACAATATCCACTTTTCCACCACAATAAATCAAATCATTCATCTTTGAAATGCACGAATAATTTCTTCATTAAGCTATGAAAGGTACTTAACTCGTGAAAAAAATATCCATTCTTCAAAGCAAATTTGTCTACGAACTGTTTTTCTACAATATGTCTACAATCCTGTGGGCTCGTCTGTAAACGCCAGTAAACATGAATACCCACAGCACCACAGCCATAAGTTTTTTTAGTAAGTAGTGTTTCACATCATTCAAGCCTAGATTCGGCGTTAAGTCCAAATCCATCATTTTTGTTCAAGTCGTGCATGTCCGTTGTCAGTCAAAGACAAAAGCCGCATACATACCGATTTACAACTTTCAAAAGACTCCCCTGATAATGTTGGAAATCTGGCTTGGAATGAATAAGTCAATATATTATAAAAAAAATATCTTCATCTCTGTTGAGATCATGTGGGCCTGTTTTTAGGCGCACAAATAAAGTGATATCCAAGTACATAACTACAATATACAGTAGAGTTTCTCATATTCGAACTCGGCGGGGGACATGGATTTTGTTCGGATATAGGAGAGTTCGGATGTGAGAATTTCGGTCCTTTATGAGCACCAATAAAGCGGTTGCTGTGTGTATGTACTTTGATTTTATACTTGTATTTGTGGTATAATTTCAACAAGAACAATGCTGCTGCTTTAGCTCGAAACAGACCTATCAGTGATAAATGTACTGTTTCAGTATCAAGCCATGACTCTTGATAAGCCAAACAATCAGTAAAACCCATTTTTTAACAGTTCTGGTAACTCGCGGGCGTTATAATCCTTAGTTTATTGGCAAATCCATGCCCATCGCAACGGTATTAAGCCTTTAAATAAACATACAGTGTATCTGTTACAGCGAATCTGTAGATTGGCTGAAATTTCTGCGAATCTGTAGATTCGCTGACTCACTTAGCGAATCTGTAGATTGGCTGAAAATTTTCAGCGAATCTACAGATTCGCTGGGTTTTCACCTTTAAAATTATACAGATTCGCTGAAATTGCCTGACCAGTCATCATCACCGACAGGATTACTTGTGTTGGGTGATATTTGAAATTTAATTGCTTTTGTGTGACTCCTTTGCTCCAGAGGTGTTTTACACACCTTTTTCTTGTTTTTGTGGGAATGTGATATATTCCAATCGGAACTTTTAAAATTACACATATTTATATTTAACTAGCTTTAAAATGCATTATTTAAATGCGAATTTCTAGTCTTAAATGAAAAACAATATCGGAAAGCGTTCGAAAATATTTGCTATCAATACTCACAAATGCTTAAATTAAGTTTCTCGTTTTTTGTTTGTTTGTTTTTTTTTTGGGGGGGGATAGGATATATTGCAATCGGAACTTTTAAAATTACACATATTTTTTTAACTAGCTTTAAAATGCATTGTTGAAATGCGAATTTCTAGTCTCAAATGAAAAAACAATATTGGAAAGCGTTCGAAAATATTTGCTATCAATATTCACAAAGGCTTAAATTTAGTTTCTCTCTTTGTGTTATCGTCTATCATAAAAGTGACTACAGCAAATCTTAATACTATTGTTTCTAAATAAATTGCAATCATTACTTCCCTTCTGAGTATCATTCAAATTGCTATTAGCCAAATTGCAATTATTTTTCCGTGAATGCAACACAAAAATATTTTCACCTCCGGGTGATATAAATTGCAATTAATTTACGGTACGCTTATCCAATCAGTGTTAATTTTCGATGCTCCGCACACTAATAGTTTAATTTAACAGAAACTGATAGGACAAGGATTTCAACGAATAGAAACTTTATTCCGATGCTGCATTTTCATCAAATGACCAAAAAACCTCAGCTACATGAAATGAGTTAATAGCGATGGAAAAAGAAAATGAAGCCCGATTATAATAATGTCCCTTCACACAAACCAAGAAAAAGTGTGCAAAATACATCTGGAGTAACGTAATCACACAAAAGCAATTAAATTTCAAATATTAGCAAAAAAAACAAGTGATCCTGTAGGTAAAGATGGCCAATCAGGCAATTTCAGCGAATCTATAATTTTTTAGGTGAAAAACCAGCGAATCTGTAGATTCGCTGAAATTTTCATCCAATCTATAGATTCACTGGTTTTACAGATTCGCTGTAACATATCTACGCGAGAAGTTGCTGTGGCTACCAAGTAATGTCGGAATAGACACACACCCCAAAATGGAGACACCCAAACGGACAGAAATCTTTTCTATAACCCCCCCCCCCCTCCGGGGTGGGAGCATAAAAAAGCCGAAGGAGGATTACCCAAGGAACATTCCTGCCAAATTTCAAAATAATCGGACCAGAAATGTGGGGACAGTAGCATTCGGGAAAATTGTTTACATACAGGCATACACCCTCTCTTACAAATAACGGACAGCAAATTCCCCACAACTGATGAGTATATATTCAGCGACGAGATTCCACTGGGCTAACAATAGGACCAGAAATGTAGGAAGAGAAGCATTTTGAAAATCTGTTCTCACACACATACACCCAGATAGCAGTCCCGCATGGGGACTATGCATAATAGATGTGGGTGTTCCCACGTACCCACGCATAAATAATGTGTGTTTTGTTGGGGATTCCCATGTAGTTACGTGGGATTTAGGAGAGTTTGAGACTGTTTCCGATGTGTATTATGCGCATGTGAACCTATTTTATACGCATATATTTCCATGCATTTTATATGTGGGAATTCCCACGCATATTAAGCATGGAATTTTTAAAGAAACGACCCACCCTGGGCATACACAATCCGTGTTTCTCATTCACTCAGATACGGTTCTCTAGAGAGTCTCGAAAAAAAAATATGGCATATCGAAAAAAAGATAGAATGTCTCGACGCCATTTTATCTATCCTAGTTCAACTTCCGGGATACGGTCAGATACAGTTCTGTGTGATGTCACAACATGGCGGCGACATGTGGTTCTCATGTGTTTAACCTTTTTTTATAAAAAATAATGACATAACTAAGTTACTGTTTGAATGCGACTCGCATGATACTGCAAAATAATAGCGAATGGATGTTTCACATGTAAAAATTATTTTTTCAGTGAGCGGTAATTGAGGATTTCGGATATAACCGTACCTGATTTCAGAGACCTATCTCATTTGGCATGTATCTACGCCATGTTGTTTCGTCATTTTGACGTCATGTATCATTTTTCAGAGATAGTGAATGTGAAACAGCCAATAACTCCATCGAATACACAGACATGAACCTTTATCACTATAGTGCAGTTGTAAAGTACTCCTTAAAAGAATTTTCAGCATAAAAATTTTAGTGAAATTGGTATTCCCATGTCTAACTTTCTATTATACTTAGAAAAAAGGCAGCCCTCCACCAAAATATGCAGAATTTAGCAAAATTTAATATATTATCGCTCAATGGCGGCTATTTCCGGTGTGCGATAATAAGCCCACATTGGCAGACTGCGCATAATATGCGTATATTTTCCCATGCATTTACTAAGTGGAAATTTTCACGCATTATATACTTGTATTTTACATGGGAACGCCCATATGGGAAATCCCACGTAAAATATACGTGTAATATACAAATGACTTTTAAGGAAATTTTACGTGGCAATTCAAAAGCATAATATATATAATATAATATAATATAATTTAATAATACATATAATATGCATTAAGTACCCATGCATTTTAGAAGTGGGGAATTCTACGTATATTATACAGGGGAATGCCCACGGAGGGCATTACGCGGGAAAAAACCATGCATTTTACGCTTGTATCTATCCGTGCATTTTATGCGTGGGAAAGCCTATGCATATTATATGTAGAGTTTATATGGAAATCACACCGTGGGAATGTCCACATATATTACACATGTTTTCTATGTATCCATGCCAACGTCCTATGTTCCCACGTAAATCCCACCTAAAAACAACGCGTTTTATACGTTTGACGAAAAATTATGCTAACTGGGCATTCGCTACTTCATTTGGCAGATCTGTGATTATTTTCATCCCAGGAAGATAGAAAGGGTCTGCTGGGACAATCACTCACATAGAATGCGTGCAGTTCCCAAAGTGGAACCCGGATCAAACACCCTTCGGACAGAACACCCTCCGGATTGAACCCCATTCTTTTTGACTGCTACAGACAAAACCCCCTCCTCGGTACAGACAGAACCCATTCATTTTTTTAAATACAAAATACATACATGTGCGACAAAAGGCATTGGACATGCCCGGATTAGCCAAATGTTTGGATCAAATTTTATGAATTTGGGGTGTTTTGGGTGGGCGGTGTAAATAGATGGTATGGTTTTCTTTCGGATTTACATGAATTGAGTTGAGCCGGAGTAAAGTTTTCATGGTATAAATCTGAATATGTCCACGAATCAACATCATCTACGGTTTTTTCACAAAATCGAAGTTGCGTGAGTGGGATTATGTGATATCTTAACCTAATCCACTATTCCGTGGAGCTAAATCTGTAATTAATCCGTCCTCGCGTGTGCTTGTTGTGTACAAAGGCACACAGGATAAAAAATTTCATTTTAAAAATTTTGAAAACTCTGTGCAGCGATCGCGCCTAAGGTCGCAAACGATCGCCGAGTGTCTCCAAGGACTTGGACAAAATATTAGGTTAGGCTAGTTCTGGGTGTCTAGAAGACTGATGATGTAAAGAAAAAACACACAAAGATAAATTATAAACCGGGTACCGAAATAATGGCAACGGAAAATATGGCAACAGTAAAAATGGCAACGGGAATAATGGCAATGGAAAATATGGCAAGTGGAAATAATGGCAACGGAAAAAATGGCAAAGTGAAAAAAAGGAAAAAAAATGGCAAATTTTGCAGGTTTCACTGAAGTTCAGTCGAAACAAACAAATCGCCTACCTTGACTACTCAGGATCAAAAAGTCCAATCAAAACCACTTATAAACCACTTATAAATTAAGGGGCTTCTGTCTGTCTGCTGTAAAATAGCAAGGGAGTTGTGTCTGTTGCAGTGAAAAAAGAAGTGGTTCAATCTGGAGGGTGTTTTGTCCGAAGGGTGTTTGATCCGTCCACCCCCAAAGGGTTGTACTAGGTGCCATGCTTAAAATGCAACCACTTGTTTTGTTTCTGATTAATATGACTTCAAAATTCAGTCATTCAATCATCTAACTGAGAGATCTGGACATCCCATGGGTGCCCCTGTTTCATGCGAAATGACAAAATATCCAATCCCCCCCACCAAAACAAAAAAAAAAAGTTTTGGTGTTTTTTTCCATTTTTAGCTCGTAATTTGAACGATTTAGTGAACAGGATTGCAACACAATTTTCAAAACGAATTTTCCAGACTTTTATCTAACCTTTTCCTGACCATTAAATTAAAGTGGGTGTGTAGAATGTGCGAAAAGGCATTCGAAGTTCTCAAAATTTTGACACAATCATCATTGGTAGGGCAAAGTTAGTGAAATAAACCAGATTCGACGACATAAAGTCTAAAGTAGCATATAACAGCATTTTTCGTAAATTCTTTTCACTAAATTATATATGTAGTTTTAGCAAAGAAATGGTTGATAGAAATATTAACGTTGCTAATGTGGATATGCGATCATACATAAACAGCACTATGAAACGCATATACAAATCAGAGAATGAAATAATAACAAGTGAGTATTTGTGAAACACAAGCAGGCCCCAACCGCCCCCAGATTCATAGGGGTATAAAGCGATGACGGACAGACGGACGGACACTCCAAACCTATAGGCCCCAATCCGAAGGGTTGGGGCCTAAAATGCATTGTGTACAGCGACTTAATGTTGAATTCAAAACTATTTATGCAATGGCACGATATGATATATAGAATACCTACGCTTAACTTTATTTAAATCCACTTGATGCTTCTGTATGTAATATATTAGCTGCAGATTATTACCTGGCTATTCATATTGTACATGCACATTTTATGACTAGTGTTGGCTTAATATTTTGGGAAATAATTTGATTTGTCAGTAATTTAATCGTGATTGTGCAGTGGGAACGGACACACAATTCGCCAATGCTTGTATGTACACGTCCCCACATCGCTGCATGGTAGATGAAGTAAAGCAGTTCGCCCCCACCTTGTTTGTGGTGGTGAGGTGTGGCAAGCTCCTCTACTTTGCTGTGTAGTGGCGATGCTGGTACACGCCCCCACCTTGCACTGTGGTGGCGTGGTATTGGTACTCTCTCCACTGGTGGAGACTTGAGTGTACTCCCCCACCTAGCACTGGTGGCGAGGTACAGCTTCGCTCCCCCACTTTGCTGTGTGCTGGAGAGATGAAGCTCCACGCTCCCACCTTGCTGTTTGGTGGCGAGTGAATGTGTATCCCCACCTTGCACTGTGGTGGCGTGGTATTGGTACTCTCTCCACTGGTGGAGACTTGAGTGTACTCCCCCACCTAGCACTGGTGGCGAGGTACAGCTTCGCTCCTCCACTTTGCTGTGTGCTGGAGAGATGAAGCTCCACGCTCCCACCTTGCTGTTTGGTGGCGAGTGAATGTGTATCTCTCCCCTAGCATGGTGGTGCGTTATGCTGTGTTGGTAAACAAAGAGCGCGTGCTTGTGTGTTCGCCCCCACCTGGTGAGACGGTTTACTCCCCCCCCCCCCCATGATTCCGCCTCCCGATGTTAAACTGGGTGGTGGTGGTATTGCACCCCCACCCATGTGAATGAAATGGGGAAGCAATATCACGCCACCCTAGAATGAGAATCCGAGTAAGAAAAAGAAAGTTCTGAGAGAAAAGAATTGACTTTGGTTTGGGTTTGGAGTTGTTGCGTTTTGATGTGTTTTAGTCCGGAAAACAGCGGAGTGTAAAATAAAGTAGTGTAGAAATTAGACAGTGCTCTTGCGTTATTATTCGTCGTTTCATTCGAGCAACTCATACATAAAAATATCAAAATACGATCCCAACAAATTGGTGGAGATGCCGGTTTGAAATAAATGAAAACACGGTTAAGAAAAAATCCAAACTCTACGAATTGGAACATTTACACAGAATACAATATGGAACATCTGAACAGGATCTTCGTACTTTAACTGACAATTTACCTAGCGAAAATTTAACGGAGTCGAAAACTGATGGAATTGTACTTGAGGATACTAGTGTAGACCATAATAACTTTGAACTTGCCATGGAGCAATTTGATGAAATTAGAGGTGCCCTTAACGAGGTAACAAGTGACATACGTGATGTTCAGGGACCTCTTCAAGGAAATCAGGCCGACTGGTTAAAACCACCTTCGTTTCACGGACTAGCCAGCGAAGATGCCAGAACATGGCTTCACAAATTCGATGGTTATGTAGCCCTTAAGAACTTTAATCCGGAACAAGGAGCACAGTATTTTCGGATGAGTCTGAATGGCCCTGCATTCCAATGGGTTCAGGGATTAGACGCAAATACAACACTGGACAATCTAAGAGCACAGCCTACACAGAAATATGTTACAGCTCCTACACTTCAATACAGGTTGCGACAGGAATTTGATGCAACAGTCCAACTGCCAGGTGAGCGTGTTGATACTTATATCAATGACGTAAAATCTCTAGGCGCTAGACTGCAAAAGACAGACATTGAGTTCAGAGACGTGATTGTAAGAGGTTTGAATGCACCCTTGAAAGCATTTGTAGTTGGCTCTGAACCTCAAGCTGCTGATCAAGCAGAAGAAAAAGCGAAACTTGGTGAAGTAGTCGAAAGCGCTAAAATTTCTGGATCCAGCTCTGTGGGTGCCCTAAAGAAGTACGATGAAGATGGGGTGAAACAACTTACTGCCATTATCAAACAACAACAGGAGAAAGATGAAAAGCTGCAAACCACGCTTAACACTCTGACCAACGTTCTCTAAACGATGAATATGTCTCAACAGCACCCCAGAAGCCAGACACCACCAAGACGATCGAATGCCGTCATGCGTAGATTCGCGCGACCGTCAGTTGCAGTTAATAACGTTGATTTTCGTTGTCGTTACTGCAATAAAATTGGGCATTTTGCCAGAGAATGTCGAAAAAAACAACGCGATGAAAGAGGAAACCAAGGATGAACCTCCGTTAAAGGTCGTGGGCCAAACAATATGAGAAAGAAGTTTTCGCCTACCAGACTCAGATTTCAGAAACCAACCGGCCATGGAGCATTTTGAAGGCAACAGTTGGAAAACTAAGCTGCCATGTCGTTACTCAGGCAAACGATGGGGCTATGAAATGTGACTTCAGAAAGGTAGCTTTGAATTTGATTGACAGAAACTGTATCAAGGTGACAATCAATGGTAAAGAACTACATGCTCTAATCGATACTGGTTTTGATTTTTCTTTGGTTGGTGAGTCATTTTTCCAAAAATTTCCAGAGCTAATTAAACAAGTTCA
Source organism: Protula sp. h YS-2021 (assembly GCA_949752745.1). Lineage (NCBI taxonomy): Eukaryota > Metazoa > Annelida > Polychaeta > Sabellida > Serpulidae > Protula > Protula sp. h YS-2021. The sequence continues at coordinate 8,718,461 of OX457029.1, read as the reverse complement.
GCCGTGTGAGCAGTATGCGTTCACTGTCAGTGCAAATACGTTTAAGCTTGTTGGTCATTTAGAATTGCCTGTGAACATTACAAATTCATCCTATAAAGCAAACGTCTATGTTTCGCCATGGGATTTGTTACTTGGAGTAGATTTTCTTAGGAAATACGATATCAAAATTGATTTTCAAAGTGATATTATTAAAATACCACAGCACATGAATGTTTTCTGCGCTGACAGAGTGACGATACCGCCATTTAGTGAAAAATTGTTAAGTGTTATATGTCAACACGAGCCAAAGCTGATATTTCTGGTACCGTTAGCGGCAAAGCGGTGTTACGCAAAAGAGGATTGGTTAGTGCAAATAGTTATGTTACCATCAAGAAGGGTCATAAGTTTTTACCTGTTAGAATAGCAAATTTAACTAGTCAGCCCCAAACCTTATTTCCAAAATTCAGACTTGCGTATTTTGTATTGGCAGACAGTACGGAAATACTTAAAGAATTCTCTATTTCCCCCACAAACCGCAAATACGAGCAAGTGGTGTGACTAGAAGATCTTACGTTAACGTCAGCAAGCTCAATCCACCTATCGTCCACGAACACGAATTCTGTATTGACGAAAGTAGTCTTAACCCACAACAAGAAACAAAATTACTTCAACTTTTAGCGGAATATGATGACTTGTTTCAAAAACCAGGGGAATCACTCGGGTGTACAAACAAAATTAAACATGACATTCAGCTCGAAAAAGGAGCAAGACCTTTTAAATCAGTGCCATACCACAAAAGTGCCAAGATGTTCAAGATTTCCCAGTTCCAAAGAAGTTGAAAGATGTTCGATCATTCCTTGGGCTCACAAATTATTATTCACGCTTTGTCCAAAATTACCGCATCATGGCGCGACCGTTGTACAGGTTAACGAAGAAAAACATTCAATTCGTTTGGAGTTCAGAATGTCAGAAGGCTTTTGATGACCTAAAAGCCTCGCTACAAAAACCTCCAGTACTTTCTTTTCCTAATTTTACAGAAAAATTCATCTTAGAAACGGATGCATTGGGCATGGTGCTTACTCCAGAATATGGTGGTAGGCGGCATGTTCTGCAATATGCAGGAAGAAACCTGTCAAATTCTGAAAGGCGATATACGACGACAGAACGAGAGACTCTTTGCAATTGTGCACGGAATCAAACATTTCAGACACTATCTGAGAGATGCCCAGTTCACTGTTAGAACTGACCACAATCCCTTAACCTATGTATTTAAGAGAGGTTATGGGACAGACAGAATTGCACGATGGGCAATGTATCTTCAGCAGTATAATTTCACCTTAGAATACAAAAAAAGGTGTTACTCTGCAGGGACCTGACGCGATAAGCCGCAGGGAATATCCTCCGTCAAATGAAGGACCACTAGATCCGCTCCCTAATTTTGATGATGAGATATTCCCACCGAATATACGTACAAAGGCTGTAGCCTCTGCACGCACGGTAGCTAAAAGACAAAAGGCAAAGAGAGATCCAGAGGAAGTGAATGAAAAGGCAAGGCTTAGAATTTTAGGTGAGCGACTTAAAAACCCTTCTAGCAGTAGAACACCATCTATTGTGGAGCTGCCCAGACCTACCACACCCAAACAATTGAGACAATGGCAACTAAGAGAAGAGTAGATGTTGCGGATGATCAAATTCTTGGAGGAGGAACATTTACCAGGTGATGCGAGACTGGCAAGAGCTGTTGCAGCAGAATCCCCGGATTACTTTATGCATGAAGGGGTCTTGTACAGATTATATGTACCCCCACATTCTAATGAGAATGACCCACGAATTCGAATTCAGCTATGTGTTCAACAGGAATTAAAATTCGACGTGTTTACCCAACCACACGGCGATCTAGCTGGAGCACACTATGATGCTACAAGAACATATGCAACTCTGCGTCTTAATTTCTTTTTTGAAAGGTATGCAGAGTGAATGTAGGAAATGGGTAGCCTCCTGTGAAGATTGTCAACAAAGAAAGAAACCTCCAGTACCATATAAAACCCCCCTACAGCCTTTCCCGATTGCAAGAATTGGTCAAAGATGGGCAGTGGATATTGTTGGTCCGCTGAAACCATCTGCTGACGGGATGACACATATTCTGGTTTTCACGGAATATGCAACTCGAATGGTGGAAGCTTTTCCAATACCGCATACAAACGCGCCCCTCATCGCCCGATTGTTTATAGATGAAATCTGTATGCGTTATTCACCACCAGAGTATTTGCTGTCTGATCGCGGAGCAAACTTTCTCGCGGAAGTAGTGAAAACTGCTTGCAAATTAATTGGAACCAAAAGATTAATGACGAGCAGTTACAACCCAAAATGCGACGGATTGGTTGAGAAATTTAACTAGACCCTCGTAAAGAATCTCTCCATGTTTACACACAAGAATGGTCGGGATTGGTCAAACTTCATAAGACCTATTGTGTACAGCTACAATACCAGTGTATGTATCAAAAGCACACACTATTCCCCTTTCTTCATCATGTATGGCAGAGATCCACGGACGTTTATATCTCACAGTTTACGCACTAGTGTAAGTATACTTACCCTGAAATTAAAGATACCCTGTAACATATACATCTAGAACTGCTACCCCCAAACCCCAACGAGCTCATTGAAAATGTGGACGTTGCACCGTTTGAAGAACTTCACCAGCTTGAACAAGAAGAGTTGGAGACAAAAACAGATTGTGAGTTAATAAACTCACAAAAAGAAGGTAAGGAAAATGTTATAAACATAAAAGCAACCGAGAAAATTTTTCCCAATGACACATCTGGACAAGGTGTGGGAAAACTAAAAGGTTGTGACAGAAATAATCATTAACCAGATTCATGTGGAGATCCGAGAACAAACACTTTACAAAGCGAGCAGTTAAATAACCCAGAAGTAATTCACGATGGGATCACAAGCAAAGAACCCGCTGATAACACCACTCGAAAAGTTAGTCGCAATTCTAAAGAGCCACGTTCCTCACGTCGTCCTCAGCGGCTCAGGAGACAAGTACACATCCCAGGAGGTATTATCGGACCAGCGTTAGAAAGCGAATCTCTAAGCCAGGAACCCCTCTATAATATAGAGAAGGTAGTATGAGGTAGGTTTAAGAAAAACAACAGGGAATATCTGGTTAAATGGGAAGGATTTCCCTACACAGACTTATCATGGGTCTCGTACGATGATCTAAATGAATTTGCGAAGAAATATGTGGATACGCATTCTCTGCGTATGACGGGTTGTCCCCGCACATATTAGTTAGCTCCATTACTCACTACGTGGAGCTCAATTTTTTTCTCTCTCTCACTCATATAACATCACCATATATTCATATAAAGAAAGGTTCCAAATTCAATTGAGGGTGCAAGCTCATTAGTCATACTGCAAGAGTTTATTTTGTTCTGAATTTAGAGGATTCATTTTACTTTTGTTGCGGGAACATAGGAAGGTGCACTTTGGTGGTTGCGGAACTGATCACTTCGAAACCTACAGAGTTAAGCACTGAAAAAAAGAAAAGAAAGAATACTAATCCGCCCCCCTCTCTGCAACTCAAAATAAGCACAAACAAATTACGCTTGCCTCCCCCTCTCTTCACCACCAAATTTCACCACCAACATCCCCCTCCTCCCCCCTCCCTTCTCCCCCTCCAATTATCAGTAGCTACGCTTCCCCCACTTCACCTCACCCACCCCGATGTCACTTCATTAATATGCAACTTCACCACCACCCCTTCCCCCCTCCCTCCACCCCAAACATACATCACTATTTTTTTACGTCTGAGTAAAAAGGGCATTATCAACTTAGAACTTGTGCCATAAGCAGCTGCATAAAAAACTATTAAGTTGGCACGAACTAAGTTCGAGAACTATTTTACAAGGAATTATCTTTGAGCAAATGCTAAATCACTTAGGATAGGCGCGTCTTATTGCTTGAACTCGTTTAACTTGGACCTCTGTAGACCAGTGCAGTCTGAAATAAGGATAGTTGCTCCACGTGTTATTACCTAAAGCTACTAGAATGAACTCTATCTGCAGGATAGGAGCAGTCGTTTTGATAGGCCTTTGGACTATATTCACAATTCACTTTACTAAGGGAATCAAAGTTATACATGGAATCGGAAACAACGTTATCATCCGCCCGAATTACGGCGTTGCTTTTGAGAAGTTTCTACCCTTTGATATGACAACGAACTACTGGTATCATACTATTGCTGTACGTTTGCCAGAGACATTGAATTTACCGAACAAAAAAATATATTCATGTAATGAAACGGCGATCGATGGGAGTGCAGACGATTTGGCCGGTATTCAAGTTCCTTGCAAGGCACTTAACCATACGCTTCAAATGTACTACGAACTCCAAAATCGTCTAGAAGAGGTAGCTTTTACCCAAAATAATACTCTTCAACAACTTTTGTGGCTTGATACTAGAAACCGCAAGAAGAGGGGATTGTTTGACTTACTTGGCGAAATTTTGAAGGGTGTAGCTGGCACTTCCACTGTAAAGGATGTTAACATTTTAGCCGAGCACATTGACTCAATTGAACAAAAGGTGAATGAAGCGGCTACCGTTATGCATCACCAGATGCACACTCTCGAATCGTATCAAACATTCATGAACCTCCGATTTACCAACCTCTGGAGAGCAATAAATGCCACGATGGACTTAGAACAGGCTCAGAGCGACGCATACTTCGAACTTCACAGAGGATTTAACGTCTTGAATGCCGCCTTGAAACGTCTGGTAATGACTTTTCAACGTTCGCAGTTGTTCAATACATATTTTCATGGTTTGAATGTGCGTTGTCACATGCTTTCTATGCTTTTGGTTGATGCTGAAAGTTTTATAGGAGCCCTCGAACGTCTGTGTGCCGGATACATATCTCACTATCTTGTAGATACTCGCGATATTAAAAACACACTGAATTTTATTTCGAAAGCTTTACAGCGTGATTATCCCATTTTCCGGTTAGTGCACACAAGTCTAGATCATTATTACCAATCCGGCAATATCATTTCAGTCAGGTCCGACTCATTTCTACGAATCCCCCTCGAAGAAATAAGTGTAAAATTTACAGTGTTTTCGGTTGATGCAATACCAATGTCCCTTCATTCAAACACCACAGCGAGAACTTTAGCGCAGGTTGTTCCTTATTTTGGAATTTCGGCTGACAGCCAATATTTTATTGAACCAAACGCTAAAGAGATTGAGGCATGTTATGGAAGCTCGTATAAAATATGTCCGACCATATTTTTAGCAAAGAAATTAAACCTGTGGACGTGCACAGCTGCAATATTCTTTAATGAAACTTCAGCCATAAAGAGTCTTTGCCAATTTACATTGATGTCACCTACACAGGAACTGTATTCTTACATTCTAGATCTGAAAAATTCTTCTTTGTTTGTTTCTACAAATGATTTAATATGGACCGAGGATTGTCATAGAAAGGCCCCAGTTCAGACTCCATCCTGCAACTTATGCGTTGTTAAACGTAAATGCGAATGTAGTTTGAGCGGTAAAGCATTTTATTTGTCCCCTGAGATATCGATCTGTGCAATTAACAGTACCCATTCTGAAACTTTTCGTCATCACTTTAATATAGGTGTAATACTCGCATTACTTGAAAGCCACTTTGACAAAACCATAGAATTATCAAGTCATACCCACGATCTGAAGCCAATATCGTTTCCGAGTTCTTACATGAACACTCTTGAAAAGACGATAGCGAAAATTTCGAGGTTTCAATTAAAAGATAAAACTATTTCCTTAAACTTAAATGAGTTTCTTCAAAACCTTACGGAGGAAGATGAAATTCTCACAAAATTTTTAATGAAAGACAGTCTCCCATGGTATGCCCAGCACAGTAATAGTTACTTTATACAGAGTGTGAGTGGAACTGTTTCTGTTCTTTCCGTCGGAGGCATGATTCTAAGTATTTATAATTATTATCACATCCGAAGATTACATGGAATTACCCTTATGACCATGGCTCAAATTTCAAAAGTCCAATCAATTAATTTACAAGACATTTTAATTCCAGGTACTACAACAAAAAGTCCTAAGCATCTGTAGGACCTGAATATACTTGGATGGCCCCTGTGTTAATAATCTTTTGTGTATGCTTTGTCTTTTGGATGCTAGTAAAAGGATTGGTTAAATGCTGTCAATGGTACCTGGAACAATCTCAGCGCAAGCCTATAACTTGGCCGTACAAGATCTGGAACAGCCTCTCCGACCTAAAATTACATGGAAATTTTTAACACCAATTTTTTCTTGGAACTCTGACTCGGTAGTGGTAACTTTAAGTGGTGGGCCAACTCAAAGTACCTTCCGCCTACCTTCAAGAAAAACTGTACCTCTGCAAGTGGCTTGGGCATTTTCTAGGATGCTTCATAAATCGCACTCAGTGCAGATTAATCTAGAGGATGATAACGGTACTTTTTGTATAACCACGCGCATCGAAAACTGTGTCTCCCTCCGACCGGACATACCACCCCCCTTGGAATCGGTAGAGAACACTTCTCCCACGGCTCCTGCAAGGCCTATATATCCCCGCATAAGCCATCTTCCGACACCAGTTGACAAAATTTCAGAAATGAATTCAATTTAAAAATGGCGTTTAATTTAATAACTTGCAAGTTTTCTGATCGACAGGAGGAAAAATGGCAAAATATGTTGTTCGGATAAAAACGGGACAATCCTTCTGAAACATTGGACTTATTAAACAATTATGTTTCGCAACTCAACGGTTTGAAACCTTTATGTTTTCCTCATTTAAGTGAGGCTGTTAGAAATGCACTACATACACTTTAAGCATTTAATTCTTTAAAAATTAAAAAAACTGTAAAAAATGTCTGCTGTTAACAGCACGTTGTGCGAATTATTTCTGAAGCAAGTGCATGAAAAAACAGAACTTAATTTTGCCGAGTTCGTTGCCCAAAATTCGGGACAAGTAATATCTGACAGTCAACCCATTTTGACTGAGGAGACAGAAAGGAAATCCGTTTCACAGTCTCCTGCTACTGCCATCCCGCATGGTAATGAAATAGTAATGAATGGGTCTCCGTTCCAAACTATATGTTTGGACACAGTTAATTTGTCCAGTACGGACTTCGCCAAACCTATTTCACCCTCAAATCCACCGTATTTACTGAAGAGACCAACGCCAACAAGTTTTCGATCAATTTTAGAAGAGCGCTTCCTCTAAACGGCAAGAAATCCAGACAAGGCCGCTGTGTGTCCTTCCGCAAAAGTACATTATAGTCCATCAACATGTGTTAGTGAATACGAAATTCATTTCAGAACTCCAGGAGACGCACGGTATTTATTTCTCAATGTTGGAACTTGCGTTATATCTTGATTCACAACCCACAACATCAATAGCACTGGTCCCCTCATCATCATGCTGTGGGGTAATGAGGGCATTCCAACCGACTTTACCGAACAGCAAAATCATCAAAATTCTTTCCATATTTTTTTCGCATTGGACATCACTTTGACCAAATTTACCAAAATTCTAAGTTAAATTTCATTTTAAATTATATGTCATATTTTCGTTAATCTGCTAGAGTGTAGCGTAACATAAATCTCTAAAGAAAATTCCAACCTGCTGTCTAGCCACTAGATAATACGTAAGTACAATTTTTACTAAGGTTTCAATTAAGATTTTCGCCGGATGAAATATACGTCTGATGCTACTGTGTAGCTTGGTAACTTTAAGAAGTGTTAAAAAAAGACACTTAGACGATGGATGTACACTGTCATAAAATTTATTATAAACGATATTTCTATTTGTAGATTAATTGTGGCAATACATTTTACAGATATTACTATTGATGTTAAAAAAAGAGATACTTGTATTTCTACGAGTCAACTGCGGGAAGCCTGGTCCCACGGTTTTAAAATGTGTATTTTGTAATATTTTGCTATTGTGTAATCTTCGAATTCATGCATGTTTAGAACTTCACAAGGAACGTATATATATATATATATATATATATATATATATATATATATATATATATATATATATATATATATATATATATATATATATATATATATATATATATATATATATATATATATATATATATATATATATATATATATATATATATATATATATATATATATATATATATATATATAAAGCGTGCTTACCTGATATTGCAGTAGAAGTCATTTTTGTAATGCCAGTGTGCCTAATGCGGTAGGTGTATTGATGTTTTGAAAATTTGTAACTGCAGCCGAAAGGAACAACATTTGCACATACTGAGACTATCCTTAGATGCGCTTGTGTTGAAATCGAATTATATAAATTTATTATTATTATTTTACTACAGTTTTAATATCACTTTTATTTCTTTAATATGTTGCATCAGTTAATTATTAAGTCTACTTTGTTTGGAGTAAAAATGTTTGTTGAAATATTACGAACATTTATACTCACATTTTTTTGGTCTGAGAATCGATGGCTTATAAATTTATATATTTAATCATGTATTTCAATATTCCATAACTATATATTTTTAACCAGCGCATGTTTTACATGGAAATAATCAAAATGCAAAGCACACATGATGAGTGCCACTCAAACCATGCTTCTCTAGCATTTCATTTTGGCTTCGAGATGTGAAAAACCATGCTTTTCCCCATTTGATGAATTTTTCGTCTAAAGTAAAGTGCTTATGTTTCAACAATGAATATTTGTAACTCTTGGTTATTTCCTAATAGTACCAACATGTGGATTGAGCACAAACCTCGCGTTACAAAAAAAGGTACGTTAATAGATACAGCTGTTTTCGCATTTGTGCTTCCTAAGCCAAATGTAACCTGCTTTCTTTGTGATTTTAAGCTTTTATCATAAGTCTTTTAGACCGGAAACAGTAGTGCCTTTTCACATAAATATTTTATGATAGTTGTTGTATATATATATATCTGACACAGAACAAATTTGTTAGGTGTATAAAAAAAATGTTCTGTATTTTGTTTCTTGCAAACCTGCAAGTCAGAGTAGTGCAACGAGTCTCTTAAATCTTCACTAAAGATGTTTGAGAGAAACAGCTATTCACTGTTTGAAATCTGTTACTCTGGGTTTGATCAGTTGCCGTGCCAAAGTACATTGGCAGCCAGATGCGGAAAACAAATACCAGGACTGATTTATTAAGCTCGCATCTAGGCCTGTTTTATAAAGAGTCACGAAATTCAATTAATTTTAGACACAATCATTTTGTATAGAAAGCTTTTCTTCTTTTATAACACAAACCAAAATACTATACATATATATGCCTGCATATTTATAACTTTATATTTTATTTGATGTATTGATATGAAAATTGCATTATCAATGATGCAGTTTTCATTTTGGCAAGGGCGGAGGTGTTGGCTTAATATTTTGGGAAATAATTTGTCAGTAATTTAATCGTGATTGTGCAGTGGGAACGGACACACAATTCGCCAATGCTTGTATGTACACGTCCCCACATCGCTGCATGGTAGGTGAAGTAAAGCAGTTCGCCTCCACCTTGTTTGTGGTGGCGAGGTGTGGCTGCTCTCTCCCACTTAGCGGTGTGGTGGCGATGCTGGTACACGCTCCCACCTTGCGCTGTGGTGGCAAGGCGTGGCTGCTCTCCCCCACTCTGCTGTATGGTGGTGAGGTGTGGCAAGCTCCCCCACTTTGCTGTGTGGTGGCGATGCTGGTACACGCCCCCACCTTGCACTGTGGTGGCGCGGTATTGGTACTCTCCCCACTGGTGGAGACTTGAGTGTACTCCCCCACCTAGCACTGGTGGCGAGGTACAGCTTCGCTCCCCCACTTTGCTGTGTGCTGGAGAGATGAAGCTCCACGCTCCCACCTTGCTGTTTGGTGGCGAGTGAATGTGTATCTCTCCCCTAGCATGGTGGTGCGTTATGCTGTGTTGGTAAACAAAGAGCGCGTGCTTGTGTGTTCGCCCCCACCTGGTGAGACGGTTTACTCCCCCCCCCCCCCCCCATGATTCCGCCTCCCGATGTTAAACTGGGTGGTGGTGGTATTGCACCCCCACCCATGTGAATGAAATGGGGAAGCAATATCACGCCAGCCTAGAATGAGAATCCGAGTAAGAAAAAGAAAGTTCTGAGAGAAAAGAATTGACTATGGTTTTGGGTTTGGAGTCGTTGCGTTTTGATGTGTTTTTGTCCGGAAAACAGCGGAGTGTAAAATAAAGTAGTGTAGAAATTAAACAGTGCTCCTGCGTTATTATTCGTCTTTTCATTCGAGCAACTCACACATAAAAAAATCAAAATACGATCCCAACACTAGAATATGTATATCCTGATATAACTATGTAAAAATATAAAGTATATGGACCGAGGAGTCTGATATAAAGAGATAAACAAATAAATACATTCCAAAGTGTACATATATATATATATATATATATATATATATATATATATATATATATATATATATATATATATATATATATATATATATATATATATATATATATATATGTTTCTGGCATTCTGGAATTCTGTTGATTTATGCCAGTTTTTTCTCTCATTTCTTTATATGCTTATCACAATTGAATTCAGTCCAAGCGGAAAAACTTTTCGGCAAAAGTCTAAGTACGAATCCGCTTATTGCCCTGATCATTTTGGTCTACCTGAAACCCGTAACATAGGTGTAGCCACCGGGGGCGCAGGGGAGAGGCGCGGGGGCCTCAGCCACCCCCTCGCACTTTTCAGGATGAGGCCATAGCATCTTTCGGTTCCCATTCCCGTTACGAAAGTTTGCCCCCCCCCCACCAGTTGTAAAAACGTGACTACGCCAATGCGTATCTAACAACTCTTTTCAACTTATGATTTTCTTGGTGCTTGCTGTTCAGATCGTATATACAGATTACAGTATCAGGCTTTCCAGCGCTCCTCGGATTTGGGGGGGGGGAGGCTACTTAAATAGATCCTTATAGTTTAAAAAAGTTTTTGGTAGGTTTTTTGGAATCAAAAATAGGTTTTAATAGGTTATTGGGGCGTCTAAAAAATAAGTTTTGATAAGGTCTGACGCTCTAAAATAAGTTTTAATAGGTTTAATGGTTTTAAAAAATATTTTAATAAGTTTTTCGATTTTAATAGTTATAATTTATTGTGAGAACCCTAGGGTTGTCGCCCTCTTTCTCTTATAAATATTTTGGTAGAATTTTTAAAGATTTTTAGAATACTCGCCTGGCTAGGTTTCTGGACGCGACCATCGAAAAATACGGTCCCAATGGTTTGGCAGCATAAAAAATAGGCCCCAAAACTCTTCCGGCTGCCAACGACCCGAGACCCATTCCCTTTTTAAGCGATCTTTTTCCGAAAAAGCTCCGCCACTCTCTTCGTGTAATGAATATTTTCTTATGATTTCTTTATAACTGATTAGCAATGTTGTCATGCCCAGATTCCTCCGCGGGTCAATTCGGTTTCTCATTGGCTGTTTGGGGAGTCCCTCTCTGGATAGCTGGGGAATACAAACTCCTCGGCGAAGCTGGAGAGGGCAGACCGTCAGAGACTGAGCAAGAGAGAGAGAGAGAGAGAGAGAGAGAGAGAGAGAGAGAGAGAGAGAGAGAGAGAGAGAGAGAGAGAGAGAGCCTTATCTGACAGCCATTGAGAAAACCGAGAATAAAGATAGCAAGGTAGAAATCTGTGAAAGAAAACCTGTGAAGAAATAGTAAAATAAATTTAAAGATCACCGATAAAAGTTATGTCTTTTCATTGAAGTTTATTCTTGGATTAAACAAGCTGTTTCTGAAAGAAACAGCTCCGAAGAGTCGCATTTTTTAATCTGGCAAAAAGTGCACCTTTTCCAACTCTTCTTTACATCATTTAAGGCTGGAAGAGTCGCGCTTTTTACTAGCTGAAAAGTGCATCTTTGCCACTCTTCGGATAGTAAGAGAACGAGGGTCGTGTTGCAAATTGGGGTGGCAACACACATTAAATCAACCCTTTAGCGACCTCCCCAAGCGACACCGTCGTCGTACTGTCGGTTCTCTAACTGGCAGTATTACGAGGGTGGCGACACTGGCGCAGTCAGCAGGATCTTTTCTGGATCAAATTCTTTTTATTTTGAGTCTAAACGAGACGAACCCAAAGAAAAAAAGTAACGGATAGTGAGTAAAGGTTTCCTATGTTCTGTCGTTTCATTAGATGAACGAGCAGAACAACAGTTCCAGCACCGTACCGAGCGACCTGCCGTCCCGCTTTCCTTGATTCGAGTGTGGGAAGATCCGTTTGTCAGCGTTCAGGGCCCACAAAGCCAAAAACTGAGCGTATCAGCCTTGTCTGTGGTGCAACTCTACGGTGCTACGGTGTCACTCTGGATCTTGCCACAGTTTCAAGTGTCCGGAGCGGCCCTACCGAGACAGTAGGCATTGGGATCAGATCCACTATCGCTGCCAATATCCGTTTTAATCGTGAGTATTCATTTCATGATTTGAGGTAACAATAGGGTTCTAAAATCCGTTCGCGAGAAAATCGAATGAAGTCATTCTCGGTCTGGCAACCTGTTTTTCCTCGAACTGAGAAAGTAATATCCACGTGGTGAAATTTGTGATTTTAGAAAAGTTTTGGTTTTATCCTCGAAAGCTGAGGATAAAATCCCTATTCGGCATATTCATTGTGTTTTCTGATAAGGATAAATTGTTTCAAGCTCGAGAAAGTAAAAGTTTGGCGTACGTAAACTATGGATAAAAGCTTTGATAAAAAACCGGAGGTAGGCGAGGAGGGCTGGCCGGATGATCAAGATTGGGAGGATAGTGAGGTAGTTTTAGGGGCTTGTAAGAGACTTAACAGCTACGAGGATTTGTCCGATACGGTTAAATGGGAGCCCAAACCAAAAATCAAGAGCGAAGATGGGGGATTTTACCGTTCAGTTTCTAAGAGTTCCGTGAAGACTGCCTATGAGTTGGAAGAAAAAGAACGTGAAATTGAGAGAAGAGAGCGTATGCTTGAGAGAAAAGAGAAAGAGTATGAGCGGGAGATGAGATGGAAAGAAAAACAGTCCAGTGATAGGGAAAAGCAGCTTGAGGAAAGGTTAGATAGGGCAATTGCTACGTTGGATGAAAGGGATAATTATATCGAGAGTAGGGAAGAAAGTGTTCGGGAATTGCAGGAAACTGTGAACCGTCTACGCGTGTTTATTGAGAAATTGCCGATTCCCCGCAGTCAAGAGTATCACGGTCCTACTCCCGAAGATCCCGTTAAAAAACGTTTTTCTTTTTCTCAGCCTGCTCAACAGGCAGACGAATTAGGCGAGCCGTTGCATTCGGCAGCCAAGTCTTCATTTTAAGGAAAGGTGGGGATTATTGGGTTGAACAGCCGTGTAAACCCAGGGGATTGGGTATTCATAGCGAAAGAAAGACGGGTTTTGAGTATTGGTATGAAGCTGATACAGAGGAGGAAGATAATTGGGAAGAACAATATCTGTCTGACGCTAAAGTGCGTGCAAAAAGTCCTAGGTTTCAGCATCTGTCAAGTCTCCACGGTCCTGTTTTCTCTCGCTGTAGTACGCTCAAGTCCCTGGTATAGATTTGCCTCCCATATTTAGGGAATAAAAGGTCTCAGGTTTCGGGTACCGGCCTCCTTGTGAGAAATCAAAGCTGCAAGAATTTTTAAATCCAAGATCCGTTCCTGAAGAAGAAAGGCATAGGTCATATCCATCTCCTACTCGTTACAAAAGTCCAGGTGCTTTTAAACCCTATCATGAGGTTGCATCTGAGGTTGCAAATGTAAATGTCATGCCCGGAGAAGTGCTAAAAAATTTACTTCTCAGCCATACAGCCGAAAATACTACTTGGAACAAAAATTCACAAGTCCACAGGCAGCAAATAGCATGACCAGAGCGTTTCCGGTAGAGACAATCAGGAAACAAATAATTCTTCCCGATAAATACCAGGGAAACACACCCCTCTCTGACTATTTAGTCCATTTCGAGATGTGTGCTGAATTAAACGGGTGGTCTGAACAAGAAATGGCGGAGTACCTAGCGTTTAGTTTGAGGGGTTCTGCTCAGAAATTGCTGGGTACATTGCATGGTGAGCAGGTAAGAGATTATTTCTCGCTGAAAGCAGTTTTGGAGGAACGATTTGGTACCGAGGGACAGACAGCAATATTCCTGGCACAGCTTCAGGGACGTACTAAAAAGACAAAGAGTCCTACCAGGAGCTGTCAGACGGCATATCCAGATTAGTTGCGAAAGCCTATCCCACGGTTCCAAGTGACATGATCACAATTCGTACCCTGCAACACTTTATCGAAGCCCTACCCAATCGGGAGTTGCGCATGCGCATTAAACTCGAAAGACTGAGAAGTGTGCGTGAAGCAGTTTTGCTTGCTATTGAGTATGATGCGATCGAGAAGGCTGAGCCACAGAAACTCCAGGTAAGAAATCGGTTAGAGAAATAAAGACCGAAACCGAGAGTTCCGCTAGCCAGCAGAGAGGTAAGAAAAAGGCTAAAAACAAAAGCAAGCCGCAATCCGAGCAAGAAGATAAAGTGGACAAGTCCAAAGGTTCGGGAAGTAGTGACATGAAAGCAGTAGCAGGTCAGTTGACCAAGCTTTTAAAGCAACTTGACTAGCAGATGTCAAAATTGTCCAGTGGAAAAGTGCTATGATCAGGTAAAGTGCTATAATTGCAACAAAATGGGACATTACGCGTCGTCTTGCCCAGAAGAAAAACGTAAAGATAGCAAGACCGCGTGTAGAATCCAAAATTGATCAGGAAAACTAAGCGAGACTGGTAGCGAGGTCCATAATTCAGTGTCTGAAAGTGAAATAGGACCTGTAATAGGGACCGAGGTAGATTTTGTAATTGATACTGGGTCGTCTGTCACAATTTTATCAGGAAGAATTTTTGAGGAAATACCCAAATCAAACCGGCCTGAAGTGCGAGAATATCGAGATAAGCTGGCTTTAGCTGATGGCAGTAATTTGCCAGTTGTTGGGGTAGTTGATTTGCCTATAATTCTTGAAACTACTGAAGTTGTTCATTCGAGAGTTATTGCCGAAATCAAATCGGATGCCTTGTTAGGGATTGATTTCATGAAGGAAAAAGCGTGTGAATTAAATTACGGGGATGGATCATTCGTGATGCAAGGTAGCTCTCTGAGTTTCCGGAAAGAAACCGGAAAGAAAATGGCGTGTAGGGTGACAGCGAGTAAAACTGTCATTATTCCGCCACTTAGTGAAGGTATTGTACCAGGCTTGAGTGTTGCTGAGCAAGAGTTTGGTAGATCCCAGCAAAGGTTTAGTTCAACTAAGAGTGATGAATCATTATAACGAACCTGTTTTGAACAAAAACACCAACATGGCTATTGTTCACCCTCTCATTGATATTCATGGGTTTAAAGACGGAAAAAGATAATGCTTCCGCCGTTAACCAAGTTTCTCACGGAATCTCGGACGAGAATAGTGATAACGAGGTCAGGGGCGATATACAGGGTAATTTACCAAAACATTTGCAAGAATTATTTGACCGTAGTTGTGGATCCCTAAAATTAGAACAGAGTAACCGGGTAAGGAACACATTGTTCAAGTTGCAAGATCTGTTCTCTTCCGGTCCGACTGATATAGGGAGAACTGGTATAGTCAAACACAAAATTAACACTGGGGATAACAAACCGGTCAGTTTGCCTCCTAGAAAAGTTCATATCCATTTACGAGAAGCCGTAGATAAGGAGATTGACAGGCTGTAAGAAATGAAAGTTATTCGACTCTCCTCATCGCCGTGGTCCTCGTGTATGGTGGTCGTTAGAAAGGGAAACGGAGAAATAAGAATTTGTCTAGACGTTAAGGCTGTGAATGCAAGATCAAAATACGATAGCTTCCCTTTGCCCCGTATAGATACTTATCTTGAGAGTATGCATGGTTCCAAGTTGGCTTTTGAGTTTGAAACCCTTCCATTTGGCTTGCACTCAGGTCCTAGTACATGTCAGCGTTTAATGGAACTGATAATGGCTGGCCTAAGCTGGAAAATAGTCCTCATTTATATGGATGACTTAATAGTGTACGGCAAAACGTTTGAAAAAACTTTGGAAAATCTCATACTAACTTGAAAGTCAAAACGTCCAAATGCATTTTATTCCAGCGGTCAGTATTGTTCCTAGGTCACATTGTGTCCGAAGAAGGTATTTCCACTTGCCCTGAGAAAATTAGAAAGGTACGAGAGTGGCCATACCAAAGAATCTCACAGAAGTAAAAGGGTTTCTTGGTCATTGTTCATACTACAAGAGCTTTATTAAGAAGTATGGAGACGTTCCTAAACCCTTGAATGATCTGTCTAGAAAAGACCAAGAATTCGTATGGTCAGAGAAAAGTCAGAGTAGTTTTGATGCACTGAAAGACTTGCTGACCACAGCACCTATTTTGGTATATCCAAACGATGAAGGTCAATTTATCTTAGATACGGATGCGAGCAACCACAGCATTTCCGGTATTCTAAGTCAGGTGCAAGACGGCGTCGAGAAAGTCATCAGTTATGGCTCCCGTACTTTAAATAAGTCGGAGGTTAATTACTGTACGACGAGACGTGAATTGTTGGCAGTTGTGTATTTTGTACCGTATTACAAACACTTCTTGCTGGCTAGAAAGTTTCTCCTAAAAACAGACCATTCCTCTTTCCTCTACCTATTTAGATAACATTCGCCAGAGGGGCAAATCGCCAGATGGTTAGATATATTGGATCCATTTGATTTTGATATCAAACACAGAGCTGGGAAATTGCATCAGAATAACGATTCTTGTCTCGGATTCCATGTGCGCAGTGTGAGGAGGTAGTGGATTCTGAAGAATTTGAGTATGTTGAAGAAAGGAGACAGAAAGCTAAAGAGATCTTGAAAAAGATCAAGAAAAACCGACTGAAATCTGGGGAAAATGCAATCAGGAAGAATAATTTGGCACAGGGACACCAAACCAGACGGTTTAGGGGTGTTTTAGGATCATCAGAAAGCCAAAATGATATTGAGAATTGCGTTCAAAGTATTGATCAGGTATCCAGTGGTATTGATACAGTGGCTCAGACCGATACAAAGTCGAGATGATCAGGGCCAAAATTCGAACTGGTTGAAAGGTTATTCTCCCGAGGATTTTCGAAAAAAATGCAAATGGAGGATAATAAAATTTCCTACATTTTAGAAAAGTTTCAGAAAAATGAACCTAAGCCGAGCTGGGATGAAATATCTCCCGAAAGTCCATCCATCAAAGTATTATGGGCTGATTGGGAAAGATTGAAAGTAGAAAATGGAGTCTTATACAGGGCTTTCTACAGTGAAAACAAGGTGGGAGAAGTTTGGCAACTAGTACTCCCAAGAATACAAGTCCCCGGTGTATTATCTGCACTGCACGATAGTCCGAGTGGTAGTCATGTGGGAGTTGACAAAACATTGGGTTCTGTGCGAAGTAGGGTGTATTGGTATGGTTTTAAGAGAGATGTGACAGACTGGGTTCAAAACTGCCATAAATGCAACTCTCGAAAGCCAAATCCAAACAAGAAAAACACCCTCCTGAAGCCTTTTCCTGTGGAAAAAATTGCGATCGATATTTCCGGTAAATGGCCGAAAATCGAACGTGGAAAAAAGTATATATTGGTTATTGGTGACTATTTTACAAAGTTGATAGAGGCATTTCCAATTCCTAATATGGAAGCTGTTACGGTGGCAAATGTCTTGGTTAAAGAATTTATATAATTAGGTTCGGCGCCCCTCGTATGATTCTGAGTCACCAGGGTTCACTGTTCATGTCCGGTTTATACCGAGAAATGTGTCAGTTGTTGAAAATTGACCAGGTTCGTACGACTATTTACAGGCCGCAGACTGATGGGTATATCGAACGGTAAATGCCTCGATCGAAAGCCTACTCTCCCTTCTTGTGGATGAAAATCAGAAATTGGGACGAAAAACTAAATTTCGTAATGTCTGCGAACAGAAACACGCCCCAAAAGTCCACAGGTCTTTCCCCCAATATGCTCAGATTTGGCAGTGTCACAGAAATGCCCCTTGATTTGATTATTGGCAGGCCAAAGACAGATTATTTCTCTGATGAACATGCGTACCTAAAAGATTTGAGGGGAAAATTTGAGCAAGCCCATGAAATAGAGAGAAAGAACATTAAGGTGGCTGCAGTGAGACAGAAACGTGATTATGACGTCAGGGCAAAAGCCAGTTCTTTCAGCGTAGGAACCAGAACGTGGGTATATATCCCTCGCAAAAAGTAGCGATTATCGCCCAAACTTATGTGCAAACGACAGGGTCCTTTTACAATTATTGAGAGGATAGGGGACGTAATTTATAAAGTACATTTAAATCCCCGTACTAAGCCCAAAATAATGCACAGGGATAGATTAAGACCTTATTTCTGTCCTAATCCAAACGTCAGTCTGCCTGTTGATAAAAACGAGTCTTCCCAGGGACAGAGACAGAATTCTGATTCCGAAACTCTCACGACAGACGAACACACAGACGAACGTAAAACTGTTGGAAGTGATCCAAACTGTGATCAGAATCTAAGTCTGGGAAGAGATTCTAAGATTGAGATCTCACAAGCTGATGACAGCTCGTCAAGCAGCGACTCAATTCCCCCCAGGCGTAAGTTTGTGAAAGTGAAATGGACATACCCAAGTTCTGATGAGAAGAGTTTGCCAATTTCGGGTGCGGGTGATCGCTCAGATAAAGAAAATTTGGATGAAATATGAAAATCTGGCGATAAACCTAAAGTGACGACCGATTCGGATAAAAATCGACCGATTACGGGTGGTTCGGACAAGTTGCAGTCGCCAGTTAAAGCGCCACTACGCTCGAAACGATTGCGAAAAGCACCGAAAAGATTTGCTGATTCTGATTAAAATGTAAATATTGTACATAAAACACATAGGGAGATAGTTAAAGTTGAATAAAAATCCATCTTCCACAAGAAGAAAGAGTAGGTTATTGCCTTGTTTGTTAGTTTAGTTGTTTGGACAGTGACTTCACATAAACAAGTGATACAGGAGTGTAACTGATTAAGTTTATGATCCCATTCCGGACTTCTAAGGTGTTTTACAGTAAAAGTAAAATGAGATGATTGTTGTCAATCTTTAAGTTATCAAGTACATGATGGTGATAGAAAATTGTTTATTGTTGGCACAAACACTTATCAGCTCCGTTTGGTAAACAGGTTGCCAGATGTTTCGTGAAAATAACGACTTTTAAATGAAAATGTCGGAACATAAAAGTGGAAGTTACTGAGCACAAACATCGTTAAACTTTCAAGTAATGGTAATGGTAACTGAACTCTAAAGTAGATGTTACCATAAGTAATGATGCGTCACCGAGGCATGCATGGATCTAAAGAAAAAAGTAGTCCGTCGTGGAATTTGTGTAAACTGGGAAAGCTATTATTTTTTATGCTTGACAGATGCCTCGCTTGGCTTGTGGCATGTGCAAGTTAAAGTTCATTTGCCACGATACGGAGACATTAATAAGGCATAAAAAAGAATGGCATGCTCCCCGACACGCCCCCTGCCCTTACTGCCACCAAACTCTCAAAGTTGAAGAATCCCTCTTGCGGCACCTTCTTACATGCCAGAAAAATAAATAATAATTTTATGTGGTTGCAGAATCCAACCTAGTCAACCATCCCAAAGCCAACCATCCCCAACCATACGCCCTTTCAATCAGCCTGTATCATGTCGTGCTTGTGGCTTTACATACAAAAGTTTGAAGGAACTCGAGGCACATCGGGAGAAGAAACACCCAATTACGCAATCAAATTTCTTCTGTTCGTTCTGTGAGTTTAGTGCCTCGAGTCGCTTCCACATGTTTGGCCACTTGACGTCATGCCATGGGACCCAGACTTTGAAGGAGGGTCTGACTAGGGAAAGCCTGCGCCGTGGAAAGCCTTCGTGTCGTCCACCGACACAAACCGAAAGAAGGTTTGAGATTTCACGGGAGTCAGTTCCCAAGTCAGGGGAAGCTAAAGAAAACCGCGATGATATGGAGAATGATCTCGGCCCGACTCCCCTGTACTCGGTGGATGAACCGGAGTAAATCCCCAAACGCCCGGAAACTCCCCATGTGGACTTGGAGACGGACCGGGAAAAGCCCGAGGTGAAATCTCCAGGCCCGAAGGCGGAGATCCCCCTAGAAAGAGGCCGAGTCGGGCGGCGCTGTTCGAGGTCGACGAAGCACAGGTGTGGGGCCACACACACACAAAGCGCCGGATAAATGGCTCAGTCGAGGTGATTGAGGAGATGAAGTTCGTCAATCCGGCCACAAGAGAGGATTTCCCTTGCTGCAGCACGATAAATCATGTTTAATTTTTTCCAAATTTACACCCCTTTCACCAATTTTAACCCCTTCGTCAAGTTTCACTTTGCCAAATCCGCTAAGAAGAGGATGTGAAGATAACATTATGCTCCGGTTCTTATACGCAAGACAAAAGCGTATATAGTTGACGGGCGAAAATGTAAACACGATTACCCTGTTTGAAACTTAGGTTTTAAGTAGCAAAACGTGGATTTAACATGCCTCGTAACAGTGATCTGGTTGAGAAAAGAAGAAAAGGCTGAGGAAACAGTTTGGGATATTTAAAAAAATGTGTGATAAATTCATGGTGTTTCGAAAAAAATAATATTTATGTATGTTAATGTTTTTTGTAATGTGTTTAACTATTGTATAATGTTCCCCGCCCTCCAGGTGTTTTTAAGGGAAGGAGAGTAGAAAAAATACATAATGTATGTATAAGTGACTGGTAGTGGAGGTTGGTTGGTTGATTGCTTGCTTGGTTGGTTGGTTGGTTGCCTGGATGGATAGTGGCCGTTTTAGCGCATTCCGGCAGTGGCGTGATAAAAAAAGCCCCTGGACTTCGATTTTGGGCTACTGATTGAAAAAAAGAC
This sequence comes from Protula sp. h YS-2021, assembly GCA_949752745.1. NCBI lineage: Eukaryota > Metazoa > Annelida > Polychaeta > Sabellida > Serpulidae > Protula > Protula sp. h YS-2021. The sequence goes on along the minus strand of OX457029.1, from coordinate 8,697,553 downwards.
ATGGCTTGCTCTTCAAGAGTATTGTAAGCTGCCATGCGTGGCTTACGGTTTTTAGCAAGTGTGTAAATGTACAAAGCACATAATGATCAGAGTGTACCATTCAGAGTGTACCACACAGAGTACACGTTTCGCGTAAAGAGTAAGGCAGTTTAGGTTTTATTTGAAAAAAGGTGTTGGTAAACGTTGCGAGTTACGCAGTCTTTGCTCACTCGTTTAAAAAAACATAAAAAGAGTTTCGCCTCTAAGTCTAAGTAAGCCTGATGCTTGATTTTAATGGCTTTACGGCTAAAGAATGCGTTTGATCCATTCCAAGCAATGGAGAAATAAGACTGGGTCGACGCCCATCACTTTTGGCAAAGTAAACTATGACAAAATGTATTTATTGCGGTAAACTGGAAAGAAAAATAATAAATGTCTTTTAGGGTTAGTATGCAAGTTTGAAGTCAATTCGCCGAGTATCAAATCAGAAAATTGAGTTTTAGTGAAGCCCCTTTGAATCATTTCTGGTTTGGTTCGCCATTTTAACATTTATATGAGGTTAAGACAGGCTTTAAAGTTGCTGAATTTCTTGTATATAGGCCTATAAGTTTAAATTAGTTGCTGATAAATGTTTCTTTAAAGCTGTAATTCAAAATGTATGTATAAAAGCGTTAGGTGTGAGTGTATCTGAAGAAAATGGAGTCTTAATAATGGCAACTTTGCCTAGTGTTTATCCAGGTCATATATTTTCACATTTATTTTAGTTATAGTTGGTTTAAAATGACTTGAATTTTCCCCGTGAGGACTCGGAAATTTAAGTTGAACAAGTGTGAAAGGAATGGGCAGTAGAAATGGTAGGAATAGTATATTTTACGGAAAAGTATTTTAAAAGTCACGAAATGTTATGCACTGGTGCTTCTATAATGGCCGGATGGCTCTGATGCATTCATACGGACAGATAGTGAGAATACTCTCTTGGTTAAAGTAAATAGTAGCGTATAAATTTCCCTAAAACGTTAATGGGCAAGTATAAACTTTATGCATGTGTATTGTAGTATGTTTGCTACATATTTTGGTTAAAAAAATGTAATTTTTGATCATTTGGAGACCCTCAGCACGTGATAGTAAGTGGGTGAAAGGGTGGCCGTAGCTTGCCGGTATACACGACAAGAGTAGCCCTAGCTCGTTGTAGTAAGTGGTGTTAGAGAGTTAAAGAAAATGTATGTATAATTAATGTGTTTGACAAGGCATAGGTGTTTAGTCTTAGCGAGAAAGATAGCTCGCAGTGTTAGCTTTGGCGTTAAGTGATCACAGAGCCTGGGGATTTGTATATAAAAATGCTAATAGGGTCAATAAGTGGGCCGCTATGTCCGCTGTTTTGTTGGATTTCTGCCAAATTGCCTCCTTCAACAAGAAAGAGACGTGGATTTTGGCCTGTTTTAAAGTTCAATGTTTGGCATCTTCAGTGACGATTATAGTAAACTAGTATAAAGATAGAATAGAAGAAGGCTTTAAGTATGCATATCTCAGAGTGGGGATGAAATGGTTTTGGCTGAAGATTATAATTTGGCCAGAAAAGTACACTAATTTACTGGGTTTTGGCATAGCTTTTCCGTAAAGGGCTCGTATGTGTCACTTATGTGTTATTTTTGCATCTTTTACTCGCTGTGTTATTTTTGCATCTTTTATATATAAATCAATCAAAGTCCTTCCTTATTAGTACGATAATGTTTATCTAATAGAAACTAAGGTTTCTTTGGGCTAAAGAATGGTAGGTTTTTGAAAAGTATTGTTAGAAATATAGTTGCTTAAAATTCGTGGATTTCCGTGAGTTCTTCCGGTGCGCTCACTTTGTAAACAAAACAGTAGAAAAGTTAAAAGTTTTAATAATCTTATAATTTTGATAGTTTATTAGGGTTTATTGCTAATTAGGTACTGGTTTGGGATAGAGTGCTTGTTACAGATTACTTTCGTATACGGACAGCTATGGTGGTTGAGTGGTAATGGGTAAATAGCACTCAACCACAAGATACACGATCTCTGACCGGTATCACAGCTAAGTTCGCCATGAAAAATACTAATTTTTGGCTATTTCTCATTTTTCGGTAGTCAGTTCATGGGCGACAATAGGAGAATTCATTAAAAAATTGGTACAATCTCGCTTTTTCGTAACCAGCATTCTGGCGTAGTACTGACTCCAAGTCAGCTTTTCTTTATTTTAATTGGTATATTTCTCTCTTAGGACCGCTTTATGGAGCTAGTATAGTACGGGGTTGGCAATACAAAATTGAGATGAATGTAGATTAGTGCTTGAAATACGCGGTTCGTAGTCCTCGTATTTCAAGTTTTAAGAAGAGGAGAGTGTGAGAACCCTAGGGTTGTCGCCCTCTTTCGCTTATAAATATTTTGGTAGAATTTTTAAAGATTTTTAGAATACTCGCCTGGCTAGGTTTCTGGACGCGACCATCGAAAAATACGGTCCCATTGGCTTGGCAGCATAAAAAATAGGCCTCAAAACTCTTCCGGCTGCCAACGACCCGAGACCCATTCCCTTTTTATGTATTGTTTTTTCGAAAAAGCTCCGCCACTCTCTTCGTGTTTTTACTATTTTCTTATGATTTCTTTATAACTGATTAGCAATGTTGTCATGTCCAGATTCCTCCGCGGGTCAATTCGATTTCTCATTGGCTGTTTGGGGAGTCCCTCTCTGGATAGCCGGGGAATAAAAACTCCCCGGCGAGGCTGGAGAGGGCAGACTGACAGGGACTGAGCAAGAGAGAGAGAGTGAGAGAGAGAGAGAGAGAGAGAGAGAGAGAGAGAGAGAGAGAGAGAGGGAGAGGGAGAGAGAGAGCCTTATCTGACAGCCATTGAGAAAACCGAGAATAAAGAAAGCAAGGTAGAAATCTGTGAAAGAAAACCTGTTAAGTAATAGTGGAATACATTTAAAGATCACCGATAAAAGTTATGTCTTTTTATTGAAGTTTATTTTTGGATTAAACAAGCTATTTCTGAAAGAAACAGCCCCGAAAGGTCGCACTTTTTAACCTAACAAAAAGTGCACCTTTTCCAACTCTTCTTTACATCATTTAAGGCTGGAAGAGTCGCGCTTTTCACTACCTAAAAGTGCATCTTTGCCACTCTTCGGATAGTAAGAGAACGAGGGTCGTCTTGCTAATTGGGGTGGCAACACACAGTAAATCAACCCTTTATCGACCTCCCCAAGCGACACCGTCGTCGTACTGTCGGTTCTCTAATTGGCAGTATTACGAGGGTGGCGACATTATATACAATAAATATATTTATCTAAACAATGCAAATATTTTGTGACAGTAATCTAAAAATGTGAGTTTTTTGGTAATATTTTATGTAAGAATTGGGTAATATAAAGAGAAGTAAATAGGCAAAAAATATTAATAATAATTAGCAGTTAAAAAATAGGATTTCATAGTTTTAATAATTCATTTTTGCAAAAAAAGGTCTATTTTGAAAAAAAAAAAGGTTTAATAGGTTTTACCCGGTAAGCACACCCAAGTAAAACCCATGTAAAACCCAGGGTTATTTTTTGGCCTTCCCACGTGAATCCCATGCAGGGATTTGCATGGGAATGAGACAAAAATCGAGGTAAAATCCATGGTCGGAATTCCCACGCATAATCCATGCATTTCCCAGTTGGGATCCACCTGGGTTTACCCGGGCTGGGATTTACATGGGCATTCCCATACATATTTCATGTGTATTTTACAGGGGGTTTCCCAGGGTTGGAAAACCCAGGCATTTCCCACCCAGAAATGGCTCCTTTCTCCACGGGATTAATATGGGTTTTCCCCTTTCCCACCTTCCCATGCAAATCCCAATTAAAACCCATACGTATCCCACATGGGAAAATTTTCTGTGCTTACTGGGTAATAGGTTCCGCTGAAAGGTCTGCAGTATTAAGGGGATTCCTATTTAGACTTTTGGCGAAAAGTTTTTTCGTTTCAACTAAATTTCGTTTATTGGGACAAGGATATAAAGCAATGACAGAAAAAAACTGGCAAGAATAAATTTTTTCCAGAAACGTATTCACGTGTTGGCTATTAAAGGGAAATAATGTGTAAAATAGTTCTTAAAAGAGCACATGGTCGGTTTTTTTAACTTGAATATTGTATAAAGCAAGCTTCGTCTTAGAGAGGAAAGCATTGTTTTTAATATATTCCACACTGTTCTTGCCATACATGTCATATTGTTCAGAAGTATGGGGTAGCGCCTATAAAAGCAATACTAAATCACTTCTTGTAATGCAAAAAAGTGCTGTGCGATTAATATACGGTGCGGATAGATTAGCGCATACTAAAGGTATTTTCAGTTATTTGCGCTTATTAGATTTTTATGACCTAGTTAAATTCAAAACTTTATTAATTATGTTCAAGGCTAAGCAAAATGTACTTCCAAGTAAATTACAGCGTTTATTTCAAACTGTTGGTGGAAAAAGGAAAACAAGGCAGCATGGTAATTTCCAATGTAATTTTTCGAGAACAACTTTCAGGAAACAAAGCATAAGTATTGCAGGTGTTCAGTTGTGGAATTCCTTACCAAGAGATTTTAAAAATATTGAGCGAATGTGTCACTTTAGGTCGAAATTGAAACAATTTCTCCTTTTGAACTATGACGCTATTGTTTAGGAAAATCTTACTTAACACGTAGTCAATAACACCTATTTCGTGATAGTATGTTAATTTTTCGAGTGGATAACTATTTTTCCTTGAACTCTTGAATTTTAATCTGTGTCGTAGCCAAAGTGTTTTCTTTGATTACAGTTACTATAAATTTACCTAATTATGAACGAATCATTATAAGACAGTGGTAAAGATGTACACTATTTATTGTAATCGGACAAGCGTTTATCAAGCTCTGCTTTTGCTTGATCCCTTTTCTGTCTATTTATGTATGTATGAGAATCTTTACCTTTTTTAGCAATTGTAAAGTTATTTATATTTGTAGTACAGAAAATAAAACTTGAAATCTGAAATCTAAATCTAAAGTGTGCATGTTGAAAGAAAATTAGAAATTTCTGTTTTTCCCATATCATTTGTCCCAAAAAATTGCTGTCGAAACAACACCTTCATCGGTAAGATCCAAAAGTACGAATTGGCTTGACTAAGCTGTGAAACCGGTTTTCCACAAATGATCTTGGATTATCGCTTACACGATTCAGGGCTCGTTGCGTTGTTATAAAACAACTGACCTCTAAGGGGATCGTATCTGTTATATAGAGCGGCAAGCGTCGTTAATAAAGGCGAACTCCAAACTCGGGAAGCTGTCAGCTCTAATCGCTAACTTTTCAGAACGAAGACACTGTATTCTTTTCCAGTTCACACGAAAAGGAACTGATTGGTGATGAGGTAAAGTTTCGACCAATTAAATTTAGGCACAATAGAAAAATAGTTATGAAAAAAGGTCAAGTTTTCTTTTTAGACCCCTCAATATCTCATTTTAAAGGACCAAGATGTAATAAAATCACAGAAATCTAAGAATTATTTGCCAATGCAAAATATTTCTATTCAAATTCGTGTTGTAAAACACTGTATTTTATAAAATAAAAGTAACTTATATTATCGGCTACACGTGTATCGCTATTGCGCATGCGCAGCATTCAGTTGCAGTCTCTCCGGAAGTAAATTTGGGTACGAAAAGTTGTAAATTGAAGAAGATACGCACTGACAAGTTTCCTTTTTACGAAGAGATCGCGATCTTATAACTAGAAAAAGAATACAGTTAGGATTGTCACGATTACAGAGCACGGTTTTTGACACTTGTTTTTGCGTGTGAAGTTTTGCAAACCACCTGTGACACAGCGGAAATGTACTATGGCTAAATTTAATATGATTACGGTGCAAACCACCTGAGACACAAACATAACCGATAACTTTTCTATTCAAATTTTAAAAATGTCGCTAATGATCAATGGTGCAGTTTAAAGGTGTTTTTTCCTCGAACAAACACATCTTTTTTTGAAATGTAAGTATTACATTGAAAGTTTCTCATATAGTTTACAAAGATGTATTAATGAATAGGAGGAAAACGAAAGAATTTGTATGTTTGGGTCATATTTACCTATTATCGTCCACCAAAGAAGTACGGACGCTCAAGATGTTTAGTGATATTAATTGGGTCTATCACTTTAGATGGCACCTGGTCACTCTACTTTTATATCAACATATGACAACCAGATCACACTTTTGGCCTTCCCACTAAAATGCGAAAAAATTCTGAGTTTCGAATAAAAATATCCGGGTAAAAAATGAAAGGAATGATAGAGAGATTTCGCCTACGATGGAGAGGAGATAGAATTGGCTAGAGTAGATCGTTATTGGTGACAACAAAATGCTCAATTCCAACTCAACTAAATAAGCCAGCTGCAAGTTTGGCAACCCCATCGACTTAAATATACACCATTTTGTGATATTTGACAAAATAAATTTGTTTTGAACCACGCAAGATGTTCTTTTTCATTTCACCGATTTGGATCTACTGTAACCATTCTTTCTCCTCCCCTTGTAAATATAAAATTTCTCTTGCACCAAAATGCAATCGGTTTTTTAAAAGCCCGTATACTATTTAAAAAATGAATTTAAAGTTTTAACAAATAGTCTCAAGTTTAATTTCTGTTATGTTCAATGTGTGCGCTGTTTTTGCGATATTTCTTGTATATCTTTCTATCATTTCTTTAATTTTTTACTCGGTTCCCTCGCAGTCGAAATTCGAAATTCTTGCGCATTTTATTCGAAACACCGAAAGTGTTCACATGATATGACAAGACAACCAAAAACTGTATTTTTAGTCGATTTTTCGGTTTGGCCATTATTTACCAATACTGTAGGTATAGGGCTTTAGATGGTAACTGGTCACTTTACTTTTACATCAACATATGGCCTCCATATGGTTCACGTGATATGACAAGACAACCAAAAACTAATCTATGGACAATAATGTCCGGCAGATCAAAAATTGTATTTTTAGTCGATTTTTCGGTTTGGCCATTATTTACCAATACTGTAGGTATAGGGCTTTAGATGGTAACTGGTCACTTTACTTTTACATCAACATATGGCCTCCATATGGTTCACGTGATATGACAAGACAACCAAAAACTAATCTATGGACAATAATGTCCGGCAGATCAAAAATTGTATTTTTAGTCGATTTTTCGGTTTGGCCATTATTTACCAATACTGTAGGTATAGGGCTTTAGATGGTAACTGGTCACTTTACTTTTACATCAACATATGGCCTCCATATGGTTCACGTGATATGACAAGACAACCAAAAACTAATCTATGGACAATAATGTCCGGCAGATCAAAAATTGTATTTTTAGTCGATTTTTCGGTTTGGCCATTATTTACCAATACTGTAGGTATAGGGCTTTAGATGGTAACTGGTCACTTTACTTTTACATCAACATATGGCCTCCATATGGTTCACGTGATATGACAAGACAACCAAAAACTAATCTATGGACAATAATGTCCGGCAGATCAAAAATTGTATTTTTAGTCGATTTTTCGGTTTGGCCATTATTTACCAATACTGTAGGTATAGGGCTTTAGATGGTAACTGGTCACTTTACTTTTACATCAACATATGGCCTCCATATGGTTCACGTGATATGACAAGACAACCAAAAACTAATCTATGGACAATAATGTCCGGCAGATCAAAAATTGTATTTTTAGTCGATTTTTCGGTTTGGCCATTATTTACCAATACTGTAGGTATAGGGCTTTAGATGGTAACTGGTCACTTTACTTTTACATCAACATATGGCCTCCATATGGTTCACGTGATATGACAAGACAACCAAAAACTAATCTATGGACAATAATGTCCGGCAGATCAAAAATTGTATTTTTAGTCGATTTTTCGGTTTGGCCATTATTTACCAATACTGTAGGTATAGGGCTTTAGATGGTAACTGGTCACTTTACTTTTACATCAACATATGGCCTCCATATGGTTCACGTGATATGACAAGACAACCAAAAACTAATCTATGGACAATAATGTCCGGCAGATCAAAAATTGTATTTTTAGTCGATTTTTCGGTTTGGCCATTATTTACCAATACTGTAGGTATAGGGCTTTAGATGGTAACTGGTCACTTTACTTTTACATCAACATATGGCCTCCATATGGTTCACGTGATATGACAAGACAACCAAAAACTAATCTATGGACAATAATGTCCGGCAGATCAAAAATTGTATTTTTAGTCGATTTTTCGGTTTGGTCATTATTTACCAATACTGTAGGTATAGGGCTTTAGATGGTAACTGGTCACTTTACTTTTACATCAACATATGGCCTCCATATGGTTCACGTGATATGACAAGACAACCAAAAACTAATCTATGGACAATAATGTCCGGCAGATCAAAAATTGTATTTTTAGTCGATTTTTCGGTTTGGCCATTATTTACCAATACTGTAGGTATAGGGCTTTAGATGGTAACTGGTCACTTTACTTTTACATCAACATATGGCCTCCATATGGTTCACGTGATATGACAAGATAACCAAAAACTAATCTATGGACAATAATGTCCGGCAGATCAAAAATTGTATTTTTAGTCGATTTTTCGGTTTGGCCATTATTTACCAATACTGTAGGTATAGGGCTTTAGATGGTAACTGGTCACTTTACTTTTACATCAACATATGGCCTCCATATGGTTCACGTGATATGACAAGACAACCAAAAACTAATCTATGGACAATAATGTCCGGCAGATCAAAAATTGTATTTTTAGTCGATTTTTCGGTTTGGCCATTATTTACCAATACTGTAGGTATAGGGCTTTAGATGGTAACTGGTCACTTTACTTTTACATCAACATATGGCCTCCATATGGTTCACGTGATATGACAAGACAACCAAAAACTAATCTATGGACAATAATGTCCGGCAGATCAAAAATTGTATTTTTAGTCGATTTTTCGGTTTGGCCATTATTTACCAATACTGTAGGTATAGGGCTTTAGATGGTAACTGGTCACTTTACTTTTACATCAACATATGGCCTCCATATGGTTCACGTGATATGACAAGACAACCAAAAACTAATCTATGGACAATAATGTCCGGCAGATCAAAAATTGTATTTTTAGTCGATTTTTCGGTTTGGCCATTATTTACCAATACTGTAGGTATAGGGCTTTAGATGGTAACTGGTCACTTTACTTTTACATCAACATATGGCCTCCATATGGTTCACGTGATATGACAAGACAACCAAAAACTAATCTATGGACAATAATGTCCGGCAGATCAAAAATTGTATTTTTAGTCGATTTTTCGGTTTGGCCATTATTTACCAATACTGTAGGTATAGGGCTTTAGATGGTAACTGGTCACTTTACTTTTACATCAACATATGGCCTCCATATGGTTCACGTGATATGACAAGACAACCAAAAACTAATCTATGGACAATAATGTCCGGCAGATCAAAAATTGTATTTTTAGTCGATTTTTCGGTTTGGCCATTATTTACCAATACTGTAGGTATAGGGCTTTAGATGGTAACTGGTCACTTTACTTTTACATCAACATATGGCCTCCATATGGTTCACGTGATATGACAAGACAACCAAAAACTAATCTATGGACAATAATGTCCGGCAGATCAAAAATTGTATTTTTAGTCGATTTTTCGGTTTGGCCATTATTTACCAATACTGTAGGTATAGGGCTTTAGATGGTAACTGGTCACTTTACTTTTACATCAACATATGGCCTCCATATGGTTCACGTGATATGACAAGACAACCAAAAACTAATCTATGGACAATAATGTCCGGCAGATCAAAAATTGTATTTTTAGTCGATTTTTCGGTTTGGCCATTATTTACCAATACTGTAGGTATAGGGCTTTAGATGGTAACTGGTCACTTTACTTTTACATCAACATATGGCCTCCATATGGTTCACGTGATATGACAAGACAACCAAAAACTAATCTATGGACAATAATGTCCGGCAGATCAAAAATTGTATTTTTAGTCGATTTTTCGGTTTGGCCATTATTTACCAATACTGTAGGTATTGGGCTTTAGATGGTAACTGGTCACTTTACTTTTACATCAACATATGGCCTCCATATGGTTCACGTGATATGACAAGACAACCAAAAACTAATCTATGGACAATAATGTCCGGCAGATCAAAAATTGTATTTTTAGTCGATTTTTCGGTTTGGTCATTATTTACCAATACTGTAGGTATAGGGCTTTAGATGGTAACTGGTCACTTTACTTTTACATCAACATATGGCCTCCATATGGTTCACGTGATATGACAAGACAACCAAAAACTAATCTATGGACAATAATGTCCGGCAGATCAAAAATTGTATTTTTAGTCGATTTTTCGGTTTGGCCATTATTTACCAATACTGTAGGTATAGGGCTTTAGATGGTAACTGGTCACTTTACTTTTACATCAACATATGGCCTCCATATGGTTCACGTAATATGACAAGATAACCAAAAACTAATCTATGGACAATAATGTCCGGCAGATCAAAAATTGTATTTTTAGTCGATTTTTCGGTTTGGCCATTATTTACCAATACTGTAGGTATAGGGCTTTAGATGGTAACTGGTCACTTTACTTTTACATCAACATATGGCCTCCATATGGTTCACGTGATATGACAAGACAACCAAAAACTAATCTATGGACAATAATGTCCGGCAGATCAAAAATTGTATTTTTAGTCGATTTTTCGGTTTGGCCATTATTTACCAATACTGTAGGTATAGGGCTTTAGATGGTAACTGGTCACTTTACTTTTACATCAACATATGGCCTCCATATGGTTCACGTGATATGACAAGACAACCAAAAACTAATCTATGGACAATAATGTCCGGCAGATCAAAAATTGTATTTTTAGTCGATTTTTCGGTTTGGCCATTATTTACCAATACTGTAGGTATAGGGCTTTAGATGGTAACTGGTCACTTTACTTTTACATCAACATATGGCCTCCATATGGTTCACGTGATATGACAAGACAACCAAAAACTAATCTATGGACAATAATGTCCGGCAGATCAAAAATTGTATTTTTAGTCGATTTTTCGGTTTGGCCATTATTTACCAATACTGTAGGTATAGGGCTTTAGATGGTAACTGGTCACTTTACTTTTACATCAACATATGGCCTCCATATGGTTCACGTGATATGACAAGACAACCAAAAACTAATCTATGGACAATAATGTCCGGCAGATCAAAAATTGTATTTTTAGTCGATTTTTCGGTTTGGCCATTATTTACCAATACTGTAGGTATAGGGCTTTAGATGGTAACTGGTCACTTTACTTTTACATCAACATATGGCCTCCATATGGTTCACGTGATATGACAAGACAACCAAAAACTAATCTATGGACAATAATGTCCGGCAGATCAAAAATTGTATTTTTAGTCGATTTTTCGGTTTGGCCATTATTTACCAATACTGTAGGTATAGGGCTTTAGATGGTAACTGGTCACTTTACTTTTACATCAACATATGGCCTCCATATGGTTCACGTGATATGACAAGACAACCAAAAACTAATCTATGGACAATAATGTCCGGCAGATCAAAAATTGTATTTTTAGTCGATTTTTCGGTTTGGCCATTATTTACCAATACTGTAGGTATAGGGCTTTAGATGGTAACTGGTCACTTTACTTTTACATCAACATATGGCCTCCATATGGTTCACGTGATATGACAAGACAACCAAAAACTAATCTATGGACAATAATGTCCGGCAGATCAAAAATTGTATTTTTAGTCGATTTTTCGGTTTGGCCATTATTTACCAATACTGTAGGTATAGGGCTTTAGATGGTAACTGGTCACTTTACTTTTACATCAACATATGGCCTCCATATGGTTCACGTGATATGACAAGACAACCAAAAACTAATCTATGGACAATAATGTCCGGCAGATCAAAAATTGTATTTTTAGTCGATTTTTCGGTTTGGCCATTATTTACCAATACTGTAGGTATAGGGCTTTAGATGGTAACTGGTCACTTTACTTTTACATCAACATATGGCCTCCATATGGTTCACGTGATATGACAAGATAACCAAAAACTAATCTATGGACAATAATGTCCGGCAGATCAAAAATTGTATTTTTAGTCGATTTTTCGGTTTGGCCATTATTTACCAATACTGTAGGTATAGGGCTTTAGATGGTAACTGGTCACTTTACTTTTACATCAACATATGGCCTCCATATGGTTCACGTGATATGACAAGACAACCAAAAACTAATCTATGGACAATAATGTCCGGCAGATCAAAAATTGTATTTTTAGTCGATTTTTCGGTTTGGCCATTATTTACCAATACTGTAGGTATAGGGCTTTAGATGGTAACTGGTCACTTTACTTTTACATCAACATATGGCCTCCATATGGTTCACGTGATATGACAAGACAACCAAAAACTAATCTATGGACAATAATGTCCGGCAGATCAAAAATTGTATTTTTAGTCGATTTTTCGGTTTGGCCATTATTTACCAATACTGTAGGTATAGGGCTTTAGATGGTAACTGGTCACTTTACTTTTACATCAACATATGGCCTCCATATGGTTCACGTGATATGACAAGACAACCAAAAACTAATCTATGGACAATAATGTCCGGCAGATCAAAAATTGTATTTTTAGTCGCTTTTTCGGTTTGGCCATTATTTACCAATACTGTAGGTATAGGGCTTTAGATGGTAACTGGTCACTTTACTTTTACATCAACATATGGCCTCCATATGGTTCACGTGATATGACAAGACAACCAAAAACTAATCTATGGACAATAATGTCCGGCAGATCAAAAATTGTATTTTTAGTCGATTTTTCGGTTTGGCCATTATTTACCAATACTGTAGGTATAGGGCTTTAGATGGTAACTGGTCACTTTACTTTTACATCAACATATGGCCTCCATATGGTTCACGTGATATGACAAGACAACCAAAAACTAATCTATGGACAATAATGTCCGGCAGATCAAAAATTGTATTTTTAGTCGATTTTTCGGTTTGGCCATTATTTACCAATACTGTAGGTATAGGGCTTTAGATGGTAACTGGTCACTTTACTTTTACATCAACATATGGCCTCCATATGGTTCACGTGATATGACAAGACAACCAAAAACTAATCTACGGGCAAAAATATCCGGCATGTCTGAAACTGTATTTTTAGTCAATAATGTCCGACACATGAAAACTTGCTTTTTTCAGGAATTTTCTCGTGTTATAGTTTTCGATGTTTGGAGGTTTTTATGACTTTGTGTACTCAATGTTTAAACGGTTTATTTGATTTGGATCAATTTTCAGATTTTGCTCGATTTTAGTTTTATGGGAAATGTAATTTTATTTATTATTTTTTTTTTTTGATTTTGCTGTTGTTTTTACTTAGTGTATCCATTATCTCCAAGAAATTTATCTGGCTTTTGCCGAAACTTTGCAGGAACCATAAGCATAATGTGCAAATGTTCAGTTGAGAGTAATAATGATGTTTCAGTAAAATGTTATTTTTGTTTAATTTTTAACTTCGCTCTGTTTTACATCACAGCTCCCTAAAGTACAGCAGTCGAAGCAGCAAAGAAAAAACAGCAACATGAAGCACATCAATAAATAGTTGTGAACAGCCGAAACAACGAAAGATGGCGGCATTGAGATCAGGATAAAAGAGCCAAATAGCCCATTTTAATTTATTTGTCTTAACATATATTAATTTCTCTTTTCATAGCAGTAGCTGAATGCTATGGTGTAATTATGTAACCTTTGTTATCTTAGTTTCAGTACACGCAGAAAGCTTTTGTTTTTAGACATCTTTGGTTTGTTTAGCGAAAGCCGCTGCTCTTCAATAAGACCATTGTTTCACAAACATCGCTTGTAAATTAAATGCTTCTGAAATTACTATCTTTATTGGTGGTAGAATAAATTACGTGTAACATTTATGATTTTTGCGTTTAGATTTTTGTAGACGGTATGAGTTGGGTTCAATTTTTTGACTGGCATCCGCCAGATGATCATTTTTCAGGTTATGTTTCATCTTTGCGCAAGGTTGAAGAGCTGATAAAGGCCTTTGAAGTTGAAACGTTCTCCAAGTTTTGTGTACAAAAAGAGTCCTCAAACTTTGGCAGAAGAAGTGAGTTTTAACAATTGCTTAAGATTTGAAATAAGTACTGAAATTGCCTTGGTATGAATCTTTGACATTTTATATTGGTGGTAGTGTGATTGATGATAATTGTTGTTATTTTTATTTTAAAATCTCTTTCTTACAGGTTTCGATTCTTTCCGATTTAGTGACAAAAGCTCTGTACTGCCTGCCAACTGTTCAAGTAAGTGCTTTTTGGTAAAGAAAATGTCTTTCTTTTTATGTAACGTGTTTACTTGCAATTTTTTATCCATTGGATATGTCTGCATTATTAGATACATGTAATATATTGCTTAATGAAAAGCAGTATTTTAATTTTGTGGTATATTAAAGGTAGCGTTGCGGAGTACACCTTATATTTTTTCCTGTGTGTTGTTTTAGGTCACATGATTTTTTGGGAAGATACGCAGGATGTGAAGGGCTACAGAATTTCGTTTTGTGGAATTCCCTTCATAGTTTGTGGTAGAGAACTCCGTGAGTGCTACTTTGGGCAAGAGAGACATGTTAAAAGTCGTGAGGAAAGAGATGCCGTCGTCACAGGATTTAGGGTTTGTGTTGAAGATGCTTTGCCAACGGTATTGAAAAATGTACAAGTATGTAATGCGTTGTAAATTTTAATAGCAAGTGTTCTTTGCTCCATGCGTTTAATTTCAAGTGGTTTTATCAATTTGAATTTTTTTCTTTTAAAGCTTGAACAGTGTTTTTTGGCTGTAAAAGTAATTGTTTTACAGTTTCCTTAAATGCGGATAAATATGCAAAATTGTTAATTAATTTGTTTTAGTCTTTGTGAAATGTTGAGTGATATTTTATCCTGTCTGTACTTACAGGGAGATGCATCGGATTCGAACCACACGTACAGCATGCCAAGTGCACCAAAGAACGTCAACCTGAAGAAGTCGTCTAAGTTGGGCTGTTCTGCAAGTATACGCCTGCGAGAACTGATTTTCTACAAGGACTATGCAGTATGTTTTAATAATATTTCATGTCCTTCTTCTGTCTGTGTAAGTTATGGATATATTTTATGAAACTTTTTTTTATTTTATGAACAAGTCTTTTGTTTGAAAAATGTTGTATTTTGCAAAGAAACTTTTTTTATCTTGCTCTTTGTTCTTTATATTTTCAGGTTGATGTCGATACGCGGTACAAGAGGAGGGCATCTGCAAAGAAGCTTAGAGATGACCAGCGTGCGGGCAAAGAAATTCATGCTGAGCGCCGAATTTATGTGAAGTTGCCAAAAGATGGACATCAGGGTCATTTGGGGGGAGAGGTAACATTATGCCTAATAAAATGAATGTATTTTTAGGCATTAATTTATTTATAAGAAATATTATTTATTTAGGGTTTAGATTGTAATGTAAAGAACATTTTTATAATAAATAACATGTAAATGAAAAATTAAAAATGACAGGCTTGCATTCTAGAGAGAAAGGTTTCTATTTCATGTTTTCCTTTTAATAACATAAAGCACACGTTCGTATTTTTTATTTGCACAGCACGTTACGTACAACTTTCCCATTGAAAGAATGGTCGAAAGAAGGATAGAGGAGCTAGTTGGTGAAGGATACAACAGACCCGTCGAAGTGAAAAGAGCGTTGTCTGACTTCGTTAAGCATCGGTTCGCTGAGCAAGAGCTCCCTCTCCCTCCGCATAATCATCGTGGATACTTTCCCAGTATCCAACAAATTAGAGGTGCCATGTACAGGTGCATAAGGAACGCAAGGTACATTCATCCCTTTTAAAATTATTATTTTAACGTTTGCAACATACTTATGTTTAATTGCTGACATAGCTCTTAAGTAAGAGCAAATGTAATTTTTACGACTGTGATATGTTATAAGAAGTAATAGAAACCTATTGTTATTAACAAGTCAGCTGACAATTAACAGATTACGTTAGGTTTCAAAAGGTTAATTTATTATTCTGTCGCTATAATATTTTGTACAAGTATATAAATTAATGAAATTGACAGATTTTCTGATGATGACCAGGAAAATACTGTGGCTTACTTGAACGAATTTATGCAACATCACGAAGATGACTGTGTCCACTTTCAACAAAGGAGGTAAACAAAGCAATCGTATATGTGTTCAAGTTTCATTTTTATTATATTTTAAAGGGGTTTATTGCAACTTTAAAGTATGAAACAAAATAAATAGACCGGTAGTCACAGGAAACAACTCAGTATCCTTGAGTTGTCACAATTCAGTATAATTGTCCAAGCTATTGTTAAATGCAAAGAATAGGAATTTCGGAGAATTTCATTGTACCATTATAATTTCGCTGTTGATGAGATCGCACATATTGCAAAAAGATATTAATATAGCTGTACAACCTCAAGCAGATATAGCCATTGCTAAGAAATACGTCATTGAACAAAGTGATTATATGTGTTTTCAGTGCGGAAGATGACCATGACAGCAATGTCAATAGCTTCATTTTCGTCTACCAAGCGAAATGGCAAAGGGATCTTCTCCGGAGATACGGTGGCGAAATGTGCTTGATGGATGCCACCTACAATACCACACAATATTCCTTGCCAATGTTTTTCGTTAGCGTACCAACAAACACCGGGTACATGCCCGTTGCTGTGTTTATTTTAGAAAACGAGCGCAGCGTCAGCATTCAGTGTGCACTTGAGGTATTTCTGTACATGCTGGATGTATTATGTTTTGCATGTAGTTTGTAGGGTAATGCATGTCTTTTTTTGCTTGGTAAACAAACTTTTTAAATATGCAAACGCCAAAAATCAATATTAAAGTAACCGATGTCACAAGCTATTGAATTTAAGTCTTTATTTCATTCATGGTTACCGAAGTAAATATTTGTTAAAAATTATCAAGGAGAAATGTTTTTTGTTTAGTAACTATTTATTAGAGATAACAAATGTAATGAAATGTATTTTTATGTTGCAGAAATTGAAGGAGTGGAATTCTTCGTGGAATCCAACTTACTTCATGGTTGACTACTGTGATGCTGAAATAAATGCACTGGAGAGAATTTTCCCTGGTAAGAATCAAAGTTTTCTAGACCCTATTTAAGAACTTATGAAACAAAAAAATCAAAAGGATTTCGTACCTGTTGTGAATAAATTTTCTTTGTTTCGGTCACGTTTGTTTGAATAGCAAGTAGAAGTATTTGTCATGATACTAATATGTGACATTTTTCCTATTTTTGCAGATTCAGAGGTGTTACTGTGCGACTTTCATAGAGCGCAGAGCTGGGACCGCTGGCTCACAAAGGCTAGCAACGGATTCAGTCATGTGAAACGAGAGGTGCTGCTACTGTAAGTAAATGAATGTTTTTGTTTGTCCTAAACATTGTGCTTATTCTCTGCTTTAAAAATTGCTTTTTTATTTTAAGGTTGCGACAAGTAGCAGATTCTTACACAGAAGAAGACTTCCAGATCAACCTGGAGAAACTGAAAAAAAGTGAATACTACTTCGGAAATCTGGAGCGGTATATTGACAGCCAGTGGCTTCCACAGTACAAGGTTAGCATGTTACCTGACTTTGCATGTAGAAATGTTTGCAATATTCATTTTTGTTTTATATTAAGTCAGCAATAAATTGGAACATCGAGTATTTTACTTAATGTGGTGTGTCTAGTGATTTATCATTGAAAATTTAAATGAACTTCGATGAGCATTGTAATGATTAGATTGTTATTTCATAGTGACATGTGTTAGGTTAGTTTAAGTAAACAAATTATGTCAAAGTAAATGCTCTGCTTTTAGAAATGGGTCAAAGCTTTCCGCAGAAACAGGGTGGATCATCGTACTAACACCACCAACGGTCTTGAAGCAACCCACAGAGTGTTCAAGCAGCAACACTTGCGAGAATACGCAAAGAAAACAGTGGCAAATTCTGTGAAGGTGGTGTTGGAGAGTTTTTTGCCCGCAATGAAACAAAGGTTATAATTTAAAAAGTATTCTTGTGTTATTATCATTGGTCTAAATTTAAGCGTTTGTATTATAACTTGATACAGTAAAATGAAATTCCCGTGAATTCTTTCAGCTCGTTCTTCGTGTGGACAAATGCAAGTAAATACAGAATAATGAAGCAGCGCGCAGTGTCTATTAAATTGTGGATTGTCAACTGGTATGTTATGACTATGCATTGCAGATATGAAGAAAGCAACGTCAAGGGTTTGGAAAGGTCCAGAAAGTCATCGGCATTCGTGTCTGAGTTCCTGATGAACAAGCCGCGCAGTTTCATACGTCACTGCCTGGACAGAATGCCGCCGAAAGTGAAGGACTGCTTCACAAACGATGATGTTGAAAGAATTGATGGCATATTTTCTGTACCCTCCTTTACACATCCAGATAAACATTACCGTATAGATTGTTCGATTCCTTGTTGCACGTGCCCAGACTGGCAATATTTTCATTTGCCATGCAAGCATATGCTGTATTTATTTCGCAGGAAACTTGTGCTGTGGGAGGACCTACCTCCAGAGTATATTTCTTGCCCGTGTTTCACTTTAGATACTTCTTTTATCCAGGTTACAGATCAGACACAAAGAGCAACAGAAGGACGCAGGATCGAGCAAGCAGATGTGCGCTTGGAGGTTGAACCTGAAGAAAGCACGCAGCCCCGATCAGCAGAAATCCTCGAAGACACAACATCAACAGAAAGACAAGCAGCTTTATGCAGAGAAGTATTAAAGCAACTTACAGAGTTGACATATAACATCACTGATCAGTCTGTTTTGTCTCATCTTTCCAGGTCGCTGAACAAACTTCTAAGGACGGTTGAGCCACAACTGCCCAGAACTGGCCGATTGTTGAAAAGAAAGGCGAGCTGGCCACTTCCCATGAGGCGAACCAAAAGGAAGAAGAAAATCGTTCCCGCTCCTTTTACCTCGCAAGGCATTGATGATATCCTAACCGGTATTTCAGCAATTTCTTTCATTTTGATAATACGCTATTTCATAGTGTATGTCACATTATAGAAATGAAGTACTGTGTACAGGAATGCAAAGGAATTGCTCGAATATTATATAATGTTGATGTTGCCATAATTTTATGAAATCAAAGGAGCATTGTGTACGGCGGTTCGTATAACTTCCGCTTTATTTTCAGCTGAGTCGCGCCAAGTTCTTAGAGAAACCACTGAAGAAGTGCCACTTGATACAGGTACGGTTCGATAATTACAATACTATAATGCGTAAGAGTTAAAGTCTTTCTTAGCAGTTGTACAGAAATATAAATATATTTTCACATTTCATGAAAGCGTAATTTAGGTAAATTACTCGTTAAAGTAAATAAAATACTAAAACGATTAAAGTTAGCTATTTTTCTTTTCAAGATGCGACTTGATCAATCCTGAAAAAGGTACTGGTTAAAAGAACAATAATATAGAATTTTTTCTTGCTTTTCCATTTTAAATTTATGTCATCGAACAGTTTTTCACTGTGTGAATATGAATTTTTAGTTCAACCGCAAGGCGCTGTGACCAAACAACCTGCGACAGGTAGAATAATTTTTATAAATACCTTGAATGGTTTGGAATCTGATTCGGTGCCGTTATGATGCTGGTGCTATCTGTACTGTTTTCGAAAACTTAAAATACAACTTGTGATAAACTTTTTTTTACAATAAAATGAATCAGGATGTATTTTTTTAAATAATATGTTTGTTTATTCTTTTCAGTTCGTGTGTATCATACGCGGTCGAGCTTTATATAATCCCTCGTTCTTAATTCCAGTTGGCTTGCAGAACGCAGGAAACTCGTGCTGGTTGAATTCATCTTTGCAGTCGTTTTTCTACGTTCTCTCTGGACGAGACTGGACTCCTGACAGTACGAAATTCCACTTTGTGCTGCGCAATTATTTGTCCTGTAGTAGTTTCAGTAAAAAACGTTATATGCTTTTCTTACCGTGATTGTATTACATGCGACAAATGTATCTTAGGGTAGTGCAGTTGTTTAAATGCTGAAATCTGTAATTTTGCAATCATTTCTGTTTCTGTAATGTCATTGCACTTGTTTAAAGGCTGAAATAAGTAATTTTACAATCATATCTGTTTCTCAAATTTTGCGCAAAGGCACGTCTTTAAAAAAACTGTGTTCATTTACTTTTACAGAATCAGATCCCGTGGCATGTGCTGTTTGGAACTTTATGTCTGCCATGAAGAGTTCGAGAAGTCGAACTATGCTTCCAAAGGAAGTTTTGGTGAAATCTGGGATGTAAAAATCAGTAACATACGTTTAATACTTTTTAATTCCCTTTAATTATCACAGTAAAACCGTTGTGTACCATTATAAATACCATATCAACTACAAAGCAAATTCTGTCTATCTTTGAACGTGTTAAAGGAAGCACCTGAGACTGCAGACGTTGAAGTTGCCATAGACACCTCTACAGATGCAACTGCTGTACACTGCCTTTGCAGAAGACCATGGGGGAAAAGGTAGATTTTTGCTTTTATTGACATGCGATATTTATAGGAAATATAATTCTCATATTTGTCGGTTACGTGAACTCTATGTTGTTTGAGATCCCGTTAATGTGGTGTGAAACATAGTAAGAATAGGTTTAAATGTGAAACCGAAGTACTGTTTGTTTTATTTTTAATTTGTGTCCCTCTAATAGTTCTTAGAAAAAGTTTCATGGGCTTTTTATCTGATAAAGTGATTATAATAATTTTAAGTACAGTAGCATTCCTTGCATTCAAAAATTTGAAAAAAAAATGTATTTTTCAGACCTATGATAGCCTGCGATACATGCAACGAATGGTTTCATGGGTCATGCATTGGTCTTTCCACAAAACAGATACGGACGTTAGGTGAAAGTGACACTGGGTGGACATGTCCTCAATGTTCCGTGATAGATGCAAGTTTTATTTTTTATTTCGTTAAAGAGGAAAATATGTATCATTTCTTAAGATGAATTATTATATAAGATACCATTTATAGCAGCCTTCTTAAGGAACAAAGTCCCATTTGTCGAACATGGTAAGTACTCATTATGTTTAAAACTGTAGCAGCGAACTACTTTAAGAAGTTTTATAAAGGTTTTGGTGGTATGCATATTTATGTTTATAATGGTTTTTACAGAGTGGAAACACTGAAGACACCCCTTTATTGGAGCGCTGTCTTCGGAGAACCCAGGATCAAAGGAAACGGGTAAGTTTTTAAAGTGAGTACTGAAACATAAGTAGGTAGTTTTGTCATATACAAATCTGCTTTTAACTTCAGCACCCTAGTGAATGCAATGTATTTCTTGGAAATACAGCAAAGAAGTAATTTGTCATTAATTTGAAACATAAATCACAGCAGAATGAATTGTAATTGTTGTTATATTTCTTTTCTGAAAACATATTTGCCTTGAATGTATTTTTATATTGCACAGTAATTCAAATGTCTACATTTATTCATATATCTGAAATGTAACAATTTGGTTTTAGGAAAAAACTCCGGTGGTCTCTACGACAATTAGAGGGGTAAAACTGGCTGAAATTAGGTAAATTCTTCATATGATTTTGCTAAAATAGCCAGCACCGACAAATCTATAAATGTTTCTGTGCATTGAGTACATGACAAATTTGACATTTTTCAGAAAAACGATAAATATGTTGAAATTATCAGGTCATCTTTCTAGATTATATGAAGTAAATATTAGAATGTGAAGTGCGTTTTAAAAACTTGATCTGACAATTGCAGAAAATACCGACAGAAAAGTGACTGGAAACCAACTCTTCGAAGGCGACCCTATGTCGGACAGTTTAAGTATGTGTTGCATATATATATATATATATATATATATATATATATATATATATATATATATATATATATATATATATATATATATATATAAATATATATATATATTTCTATATATTTCTTTCATTAAGATCTTTATGCAGTTCTTTATCTTTCATTTTGTATTTAGAAACAGATTTTTAGCTGTCCCATAAGTTAGACATATCTTTCTTTTCTACAGCCTTGAAGACGTTTCCACAGATTCAGAGAAAAATATCCCGGATATAGATTGGGAAAACGAGGTACTCTTCAGTTTGCTTTAAAATAAACCTAATTTTGAAGCTAAATATAGAACCATTGAATATTAAATAAAAGTTGTCATTGTAATATTTCATTATTCTAATAAAATATTCTTCTTGTATCTTGCAAGTTGACTGTTTGAGTATATTTAAGTAAAAGATAGACTGTTAAAATATAAGTTAAAATACAGAAAAGAAAGAAATGTTCTTTTAGTTGCTAGTAATATTAATTTATTCATCATGAAGATATAACTATCACGGATAAAATATACACTTTCCAGGCGTCCCTGCTGCATAAAGAAATCAAAGATTTTCTTGGAGAAAAGGCAGGGTTTGTATGCTTGTAATTCATCTTTTAGCACATGTGGCATCTGAGAATTGTTTATCAGTAAATCAGGCGATATTTGGTGATTGGGTTTGTTTGTGTGTATTTTTGGCATGAAATAATAGTAATGCTTTTTTATTTAATGTTACAAATTTGTACTTTATTGCTTGCTGCACGTATTTACTTATTTTTTTCAGTCTGGCCAAAAAGTCGTTTGACCTGTTGAAGATGTTCTATGGTTACTCAAAGAAATACCGAAACTATGGTTTTGCATCTGAATTCATAGGACTAAAGGTATTCCTTTTATTTCAGTAAAAATTATTTTAAAAGAATGTGATTTGAATGGACAATGAAGAAATAGTGTTTCGTTCCGTCCGCTTAATGAAGAAAGAAAAATGTTTAACCAAACATTTAAATGTTTGCATACCCTTCTTAAATTTAAGACACATAAGCACATAAAGGAATGAAGTACATTTTGTCCTGATCTTTGTTGTAACTGAAACTTAGAATGGACCATTTTGTCATAAAATGTTAACATTAAATGCTGTCATGTTTTTAAGTGTCATGAATACTTTTTTGAAAAGTTAAATTATGTATTTAAATTATATATTTTTTAATAATTTACCTTTAATATATATTTCAGGGAAGCATGGCTCTGTGTGAACAGCTTAAAAGAGACATGCTTGAGGTTGAACAAGGCGAAGAGTAAGTATAAATTCATGTTGTTTTTTATTGAATTAATACCATCTTTTTATTACTGAAATAATTTAATCTAGGAAATGTTACTGTAATATAAATAGAAAAAAAATAAAAGAACAATTTAAAAGTTAAAATAATCATCAGTAAATTGGTATGGACGACAATCTTGAAAGAAATTCTAAATCAAAAAGTGCGATTTGGGCATAAGTTGATTAAAAAGAACGTTATATGTGTTTTCAGAATGTTCGCGCTTTCAAAGGTTGTCTTGAAAGAAGCTTACGAAGTGGAGTGTTGTCAGAGATTGAGGGAAGGCCTCTCTCGCAGCACAGACAGCCTACAAGTGTTTTTCAATGACATTTTGTTAAAGCATGTCATTGTCTTAATTCTTTCAAGGAAAACTGGAAAAACTTATAATAAATGCTACATGGATTGTGCACGCACAATGTTTTTCCCACATTAGGCAGCTAGCCAGTTGTACTGCCATACATGTTTCATTTAGTGTTGAACATTTTTTGCTCTTTTGTTTACATTTAGCATAATTTTAAACATAATTGTGTGTATTTTATTTGCTCCCCACAGTTAGAACCTGTGAGGAATATATGCCGCCGACCGTGTGTCGGTCTGTCGGTCTATCATCAACAGCTTGTTAACACGATAACTTAAAAACTGATGCAAGGATTTTAATGAAACTTGGTATTTAGCTTTTATGGGAACAAACACATATCGTTATTGTAAATGGGCCAGGTTCGCCCAAGGAAAATGAACCAGCTGGACTTAAAAAAATTCAGCTCTTGATTGACTTGTGTGAGATTGTTAACACGATAACTTAAAAACTGCTGTAAGAATTTTAATGAAACTTATTATGTAGCTTCTGTGGGTACAAAGCCACATGGGTATTGGAAATACGCCAGGTTCGTCCAAGGAAAATGGACCAGATGGACGTAGAAAATTTCAGCTCTTGATTGATTATTGTGTGAGCTTGTTAACACGACAACTTAAAAACTGCTCCAAGAATTTTAATGAGACTTGGTATTTAGCTTTTAGGGTAACAAACACAGATGGGTATTGTAAATAGGCCATGTGTTTCCAAGGAAAATGGACGAGCTGGACTTACAAAATTTCAGCTCTTGATTGACTATTGTTACTACGATATCTGAAGAAAAGCTGCAAGGATTTTAATGAGATTTGGTGTGTATCTTCTGTGGGCACTAACAAAAATCGCTATTGTAAATGGGTTAGGTTGGTCCAAGGAAAATGCACCGACTGGACTTTGAAAATTCCAGCTCTTGATTGACTATTCATGGCCATGTTTAACTGATGGGGGCCTGTAGGGAATATGTGGGCTAGTTTCAAAATGTTATGAATTTGCTATATTACCTTGTTATGAATTTGACAAATAAATGTGAGATCTGAAGTTGTGTGTGTTTTCAAATTTCAAAAGCAACTTTGCATTTTCTTAATAGGTTTCCATATCACTGTAAAGGCTTGCAAACCACCTGAGACACACTGGGCATTTTTGACAAGTTTTCGGGCCTAGGGCCTCAGTAAGGGCGTTTAGGGAGATGGTATCTATTTTTCTGAGTAGAACAGAAGGAAGAAATGAAAATATGTGTCAACCTTTTTTCTCCAACTTACCATGTTCATATAAAGCCTTGCAAACCACCTGAGACACACTGGGCATTTTTGACAAGTTTTCGGGCCTAGGGCCTCAGTAAGGGTGTGTAGGGAAATGGTATCGATTTTTCTGAGTAGAACAGAAGGAAGTAAATGAGAATATGTGTTAACATTTTTTCTACAACTTACCATGTTCATATAAAGCCTTGCAAACCACCTGAGACACACTGGGCATTTTTGACAAGTTTTCGGGCCTACGGCCTCAGTAAGGGCGTTTAGGGAGATGGTATCTATTTTTCTGAGTAGAACAGAAGGAAGTAAATGAAAATATGTGTCAACCTTTTTTCTCCAACTTACCATGTTCATATAAAGCCTTGCAAACCACCTGAGATACACTGGGCATTTTTGACAAGTTTTCGGGCCTAGGGCCTCAGTAAGGGGGTGTAAGGGAATGGTATCGTTTTTTCTGAGTAGAACGAAAGGCAGTAAATGAGAATATGTGTTAACTTTTTTCTACAACTTACCATGTTCATATAAAGCCTTGCAAACCACCTGAGACACACTAGGCATTTTTGACAAGTTTTCAGGCCTAGGGCCTCAGTAAGGGGGTGTAGGGAAATGGTATCGTTTTTTCTGAGTAGAACAGAAGGCAGTAAATGAGAATATGTGTTAACATTTTTTCTACAACTTACCATGTTCATATAAAGCCTTGCAAACCACCTGAGACACACTGGGCATTTTTGACAAGTTTTCGGGCCTAGGGCCTCAGTAAGGGGGTGTAGGGAAATGGTATCGATTTTTCTGAGTAGAACAGAAGGAAGTAAATGAGAATATGTGTTAACATTTTTTCTACAACTTACCATGTTCATATAAAGCCTTGCAAACCACCTGAGACACACTGGGCATTTTTGACAAGTTTTCTGGCCTAGGGCCTCAGTAAGGGGTGTAGGGAAATGGTATCGATTTTTCTGAGTAGAACAGAAGAAAGTAAATGAGAATATGTGTTAACATTTTTTCTACAACTTACCATGTTCATATAAATCCTTGCAAACCACCTGAGACACACTGGGCATTTTTGACAAGTTTTCGGGCCTAGGGCCTCAGTAAGGGTGTGTAGGGAAATGGTATCGATTTTTCTGAGTAGAACAGAAGGAAGTTAATGAGAATATGTGTTAACATTTTTTCTACAACTTACCATGTTCATATAAAGCCTTGCAAACCACCTGAGACACACTGGGCATTTTTGACAAGTTTTCTGGCCTAGGGCCTCAGTAAGGGGGTGTAGGGAAATGGTATCGATTTTTCTGAGTAGAACAGAAGGAAGTAAATGAGAATATGTGTTAACATTTTTTCTACAACTTACCATATTCATATAAAGCCTTGCAAACCACCTGAGACACACTGGGCATTTTTGACAAGTTTTCAGGCCTAGGGCCTCAGTAAGGGGGTGTAAGGGAATGGTATCGTTTTTTCTGAGTAGAACGAAAGGCAGTAAATGAGAATATGTGTTAACTTTTTTTCTACAACTTACCATGTTCATATAAAGCCTTGCAAACCACCTGAGACACACTAGGCATTTTTGACAAGTTTTCGGGCCTAGGGCCTCAGTAAGGGGGTGTAGGGAAATGGTATCGATTTTTCTGAGTAGAACAGAAGGAAGTAAATGAGAATATGTGTTAACATTTTTTCTACAACTTACCATGTTCATATAAATCCTTGCAAACCACCTGAGACACACTGGGCATTTTTGACAAGTTTTCGGGCCTAGGGCCTCAGTAAGGGTGTGTAGGGAAATGGTATCGATTTTTCTGAGTAGAACAGAAGGAAGTTAATGAGAATATGTGTTAACATTTTTTTTACAACTTACCATGTTCATATAAAGCCTTGCAAACCACCTGAGACACACTGGGCATTTTTGACAAGTTTTCTGGCCTAGGGCCTCAGTAAGGGGGTGTAGGGAAATGGTATCGATTTTTCTGAGTAGAACAGAAGGAAGTAAATGAGAATATGTGTTAACATTTTTTCTACAACTTACCATATTCATATAAAGCCTTGCAAACCACCTGAGACACACTGGGCATTTTTGACAAGTTTTCAGGCCTAGGGCCTCAGTAAGGGGGTGTAAGGGAATGGTATCGTTTTTTCTGAGTAGAACGAAAGGCAGTAAATGAGAATATGTGTTAACTTTTTTTCTACAACTTACCATGTTCATATAAAGCCTTGCAAACCACCTGAGACACACTAGGCATTTTTGACAAGTTTTCAGGCCTAGGGCCTCAGTAAGGGGGTGTAGGGAAATGGTATCGTTTTTTCTGAGTAGAACGGAACGCAGTAAATCAGAATATGTGTTAACATTTTTTCTACAACTTACCATGTTCATATAAAGCCTTGCAAACCACCTGAGACACACTGGGCATTTTTGACAAGTTTTCGGGCCTAGGGCCTCAGTAAGGGCGTTTGGTGAGATGGTATCTATTTTTCTGAGTAGAACAGAAGGAAGTAAATGAAAATATGTGTCAACATTTTTTCTCCAACTTACCATGTTCATATAAAGCCTTGCAAACCACCTGAGACACACTGGGCATTTTTGACAAGTTTTTGCGCCTAGGGCCTCAGTAAGGGGGTGTAAGGGAATGGTATCGTTTTTTCTGAGTAGAACAGAAGGAAGTAAATGAGAATATGTGTTAACATTTTTTCTACAACTTACCATGTTCATATAAAGCCTTGCAAACCACCT
This sequence comes from Protula sp. h YS-2021, assembly GCA_949752745.1. Classification (NCBI taxonomy): domain Eukaryota; kingdom Metazoa; phylum Annelida; class Polychaeta; order Sabellida; family Serpulidae; genus Protula; species Protula sp. h YS-2021. The sequence goes on along the minus strand of OX457029.1, from coordinate 8,669,973 downwards.
GAGACACACTTGGCATTTTTTGGCAATTTTTCGGGCCTAGGGCCTCACTAAGGGGGTCTATGCAAATGTTTTGGATTTTTCTGAGTAGAATAGGTGGCAGTTAATGAGAATATATCTTAACAGTTTTTCTGCAACTTACCATGTTCATATAAAGCCTTGCAAACCACCTGAAACCCACTAGACTTTTTTAACAATTTGTCGGGCCTAGGGCCTCACTAGGGGGTCTAGGCAAATATTGTCCATTTTGTGAGTAGAATAGGTGTTGGCAATTGAGAATATATTTAATTTTTTTCCACAACTTACCCTGTTCATATAAAGCCTTGCAAACCCCATGAGACACCCTGGAATTTTTTACCAATTTTTCGGGCCTAGGGCCCCACTAAGGGGGTCTAGGCAAACGTTGTCCGTTTTTTCTGAGGTTGTAAATTTCTACATTTTTTAATATTAATTTGGCTTTTAAATATCTTTTCAATATAATTAGAAATGTTCTTTTAGCATAAATGTCACAAATTGCAATTTATTGAATAAAATAAAAAACGAAGTGATGTGTTGCAAGCACAAACAAATACTAAAAATAATTTGATATCATTTATGCTATTATATTGACATTATAATGTATGTATATATGCAAAAAGTGTTTTGCATTATAAGTTTGTGGTGTTTTTTTAAATATATTCGGAATTGATACTCTAAATGAAAACCCGGAGAAAAGTCTATACTCGATAACTTTGTTTGTTTATGTCTCAGGTGGTTTGCACTCTCTACATTACGGTATGGTGCCTGGGTGGTTTGCAGAATTTCTTGACGCTTGTTTTTGAAAGCATTTACGCAACAATCTACATCAGTGTTTAGCACACTACATAGAAGGATATATTCTCTACACCATGTCAGAAAAAAGAAATGTGCTAGTGGGGACGAGGAAAAGCCAGGTAGGTCAATGAATAAAATTTATGGAAATTACGTTTTCGTGCCCTCATTTACTCGTAGCTCCGAGTCAGCTGTGACTTGCATAACATCGCATGTCTCTCAGACAGAAACTTTGTAGCGTACAGCTCTTTGGAGCTACCCTCAGTGAGTTTCTACATCTGCTGTACGAATAATACTTGTAGGCGGATTCGTACTCAGACTGCTGCAGAACATAATGGTTTCGACCCTATAAGCCAATTCGCATTTTGACTTTCGCCGAAAAGTTTTTGCGTTTCGACTGAATTCAGTTGGGGTAAGGATATAAAGAAATGATAGTAAAAACGGCAAAAATCAACAAAATTCCATTTTGCCAGAAACATGTTCACATGTTGGTTATTAAAGGAACTGAATAATATGTAAAAATAGTTTTTAAAAGATCATATGATAGCTTTTTCAATTCGAAAGTGCGCATGTTGAACGAAAATTAGAATTTTGATGACCCCCTATTATTTCTTTGGAAATTAACTCCCCTCCCCCTTCAAAAAATGCAGTAAACCGACACTGGAAAGAAAGATACGAAAGTACGAATTGACTTATTTTTCAAGTGGAGACAAAAGTAAAGAATGTCATCTACGAGTACGTGTGTAAAACAAAATTTCAAATGTTATTTGCCTGAAGTGGAGAGCGAAACTCTCTACGGGTGGGGTTCTGCCGGAAACGACCATTAAAAACAGTATGATATAAATCAGTTATTTAAATCATGATTTAAATCGTGATTTAAATCAACGTAAAAAAATCACGGTTTTTTTTCTGTATAAAATGTGTGTCATTCAGACTGTGTTCACTGAAGGCAATTGGAGACGCCTTTGTTGAAACAAGGATTTCATATGGTTCGCTTATTAGTCCACATGACCTCCGAGGTGACGAGAAGGGATTTAGCTTGGGGCAGCACGCTTTAGGCAAGTAACTGCCCGTGGTATTTGAAAAGAAACCCTCGAGTCTCACCGTATTATGACTGTTTGAGCGAGTACTCTGGAGTGGATATGTAATCGCACAACTAATCTTCAGATACTCCTGGTAGCATCGATATCTGCAACGTACTCCGGTGTTCCGTGTTGAGAAACATCCCTTTACTATTTGAGTCAATGGGAAAGGGGTTTTGCAAGCAAAAAAGGGGTAGGGATGTATGCGAGCACGGCTCTTTTCTCAACAGCTTTTTGCAAGCAAAAAGGGGTAGGGATGTTTGCGAGCACGGCTCTTTTCTCAACAGCTCTTGATGTTTTTTGGGAATGGGGTTGTGTTTGAACACAGGGCTGGTATGAAATATTTCGAGTGAAATATTTCACTGTAAAAATTTCAAAAATTTCACGTTTTGGAATTTTTAAATAAGACATCACGAAATACTGACGGATACCTATCCACGGACATCCATCTTAAGTTGTCGGTTAACACACTGCGTTGGCATAACTCTACCAGTAAACAATGCAGCCATAGAAATCCTGCGTAGTTTATGACTTTTTAGTAACAAAGCTAGCAGTTGCTGGCCTATAGCATCGTTGACACATCTACTCCGGGTATCTGAGCGGGTGTTTCTAAGGAGTGGGGAGAGAGGCATGAGGTTTTAAGTAACTGCCGAAAGGGGGCTCACTGTTAACGGCAAAGGGGAAAGAGGTCGGATATGTACACAATAGGTCAAAAATATAGCAGACAATATTTTAGCTAAACAAACAGGGGGCAACTCACGCCCGAGTTTGCTTCAAATTTAGCACTGTTTGAATAGTCACCCTTAATTCTGCAATTAAGAGGTGTTTCCCATTTAAACGAGAAAAAGCTTTGGCTTTATCCGGTTTTACGATAAAGCGGTATGCAATTATCCGGTTAAAAATACATAATTTTATGCCATCAACCGATTTATGCGTTTAACCGTATGCGATTCTGTCATTTTATCTGTCTATGCATTTTTGACAGTCGTATTTGTCAAATTAAACGAACATATATTACGCATAGCCTGGAAATGCGTATTTTTTCTAATGTGCTTTGAAAGATTTCAAAAATTTCAATATTTCTGAAATATTTCAAAAATTTCAAATTTCATGAAATTTTTAAAAATTTCGAAATTTTTACCAGCCCTGTTTGAACACCAGATCAGGGGGTTTCAAGCATTTGCTTGGTTTAAACATTTTGGGTTTAAGAAGTCAATAAATGAATTGGTTTGCATTTAAGCGTAATAAATATTACAAGATGCATAACTTGAGTAATTCACTTAAAAAGAGGAAGAGGAACAACGTTTAATCCAAGTTCTCGGTTAATAAAAAAAATTGTAATTGCTTTGACTCCCAGATCTCAGTAAATTTATGACATCCTGTGTGGGCTTGCAATAGATTAAAGCCAATGCAATTATCTTTAATCCAAAGCTGGATTATTGAAATATTGAACAGAAAATTTAGCGAAGATTCTTAATCTCTTATCCGTCTAGCCTAGCTAAAAGCCGTTTAAATCCCATGGCCCGTTTTTATCACGAAGCAAATGCAAGATATTTTTTATCACAAGATGTATTTTCATGTGTCGTATATTTAATTTTAAAGTATCAGTTATTTATTCATTAATTGCTAGACCGATGAATCGTATCATCAGGTAGCTGAAAATTTGTGAAGCTTTCAATTACATAGTTATTGTTCAATAACATATGACGAGAAAAGGATTTTATTTCCCTGTTCAAGTTCCCTTCAAAACTAGAACCTCACTTCGCTAGCGAAATGTTAAACACTTGACAAAAATAAAACGCAAAAATACTTCCTTCAATGGGTTATTTCTTGAATAATATATTGCAAACAACACAGCTTGAATATGTCTTATAAGCCGAGTAGTGTTTGGTTTCTGTTGACTTAAGGTTTTATTGACTGATCTAGCATACGCCGTGTTAGCTATTTACGCAGTGAGAGCTCGCACAAAGCTCACTGTGCAACTGTGTGTGATGTGGGTTAAATGCTACGCATTTACTTGCCAAAAATGCACTCTTTTCACAAGGCGTTTTAACAAAGAAAACGAAATAAAAGACGAAAATAAAAAGTGACATGCACATGTTCAGATCAAGCTCTTCATAAGTCCCAAGTTTCATTGTCGTAGGGCCCATAGTGTCAGAGGAGAAGAAGACACAAAAAATCGGAAAAAGTGTCAAGAAGAAAAAAAAAAAGGACGAATTTTGCTCGCACAAATTCATATAACTCTTGCAAGCCAAAGGCTTGTCAAGTGTTAATAACCCCGCTAGCTTCTTAGCAAACACTATTGTTTGCTGACTTGATCGGCCAAGTATTTGGCTAGAGGATTACTAGTAGGATTAAGTCATGTTGTCGAGCACGTTGATTTCTCAGAACCTCCCAGTGCGTTCTAGAAAACGGGAGATGTTTCTCATCACGGAACAGGACTCTGGCCTTACTCTTAACCACGTGTGCTTGTAAACACAGTATTAGTGTTACCTTTCGAGCGAGGTTATTTAAATCCACACACCTCATATCACTGCTTTTCAGTTGTTAAATGAACACACCTCGGAGTGGAAAAGGCTGAAAACTGGCGTTTTGCTACCGATCGCTCAATAAATGAAGAACTGAACTTGAAGACAGTTATCTGAACATTTGAAAATTGAGGACAGTTGTCACAGATTTTGTGAAATGTAAAGTTTTTGCATTACAAGAGAGTGTTACGAGTCTTCAGTTAACTGTTAGAAGGTGGTGCTTTTCGATATTTTGTCGGGTTTTTTTCCAGTTTGATTTAAATCAAAAACATAAAAAAAAAATCAGATTTAAATAAAAAAAAATAATAAAAATCATGATTTTTTTTAAAAATCGAATTTTTTCCAGCCCTGCCTTCCAGCGGAACCTATTAAACATATTAAAAACTATTAAACCTTTTTTTCAAAATGGACCTATCTTTTTTTGGCGAAAATGACCTATTAAAATTATTAAAACCTATTTTTTTTAACTGCTAATTAATTTTTTTTTTGTCTGTATATTTTTCTTAATATTATCCATTTCTTACACAAAATATTGCCACAAAAACTTCTTAGATTACTTTCACAGAATATCTGTATTATTTAAATTAATATATTTATTGTATAGCAATTATAACTATCGAAAAACTTATTAAAATATGTTTTAAAACCTCAAACCTATTTAAACTATTATTTTAAAACGTCAAACCGGCAGGGGTGCACATAAGGATTTTTTTACCTTCGCCAATTTGGCGGAGGACGTTCAGCTCACCTTCGCCAAATCGAATTCACCTTCGCCAAATTAACCCTCTTACTATAACTAACTTAATTTGCTTATTGCACAAATGGTAATCTGTTATTAGGTATAAATTGATATGCGCACAATTATGGTGTGTAAAAATGGACAAGTTGAACAAGTGTCGTCACTGTTTGCGTTTGTCAATAGGATAGCTGTGCATTTATTTCACATTCCCATAAATCAAAAACAACGCATATTTTGATTTTATTATAATAATTTTTGCCTAAAATTCACCTTCGCCAATTTGGCGAAGGTGAATCTGTTCACCTTCGCCAAATGAATTTCACCTTCGCCATGGCGAAATGCGAAGGTATTATGTGCACCCCTGCAAACCTTATGAAGAGTTACCTTGTGGAGGCCCAACAACCAATTAAAACCTATTTTTTATGCCAAAAAACCTATAAAAACCCATCTTTTTTAACTAAGGACATTAAAATAACCTATCCCCCCCCCCCGAGGAGCGCCGGAAGGCCTGTACCTGTAAACAAGATGACAGTTTGTCAAGCCCTTTCGGCTCAGATATTGCTTATTTTGCGATACTTGGCATATAACAATTGTTTTCAGACACGAAAGATTCACAAATCTGGATCTGCTGTAAAAATGTGTTCTTCTCACGTTCGTAGACACTACTAAGACACTACACTTCTGAGTTAGAAAGTGACTCACGCCGTATACAAGGGAGATGAAAGTGGCCACAGTAGATCGTAATTGGTGACAACCAAATGTTACATTTCAACTCCACTAAAGAAGCTAGATGCAAATTTGGCAACCATTTTGACTATTTAAGCTGTGGACAATTTTTGATAAGATTCTGATGTACATTAGGGCCCTTTATGGTCTCACTTTTAGCTTTAGGGATTAGGCGGGGGGGGGGGGGCGGTGCGAGAAGCAATGTGTTCTTCTGTAAGTTTAAAATTTTCAGCACTTCAAACGGTAAAGAATTTGACTAAATGATTACTTGGAACCTTTATGAGTTTCTTCCATGTCTTCCCAAAGAGGGAAAGAAGGAAATATTTCTTCCATATCGAAAATAAAAACCAGTAAAGCCAAATTTTTTCCCACCTGGAAAGATGAGTATTTGCCAAACCGTCGGCACAACCGCCTTTTGTTTTTTGTTGTTTTTTTTTTACACTAAATACCTTCATGTTGTAAAGATGAATTTTCATTTATTGTCAAAGTGGGGGAACGGGCGAAACCGTCCCATTCTAACGAAAAGACCACAAGGACCAAAGCTGTAATTTTGATGGTAATTTTTGCAATTCCAATTCGTACATACAAAGGCACACAGTCAAAAATTACGGAAGCGCATAGTTGCCTGCGCTGCGCAGAGCGTTTCGTACTCTGTATCTGAAATGAAATCACCAGTATCATGTCTAGAATGCAGCAGTGCTACACTAACGATAATTCACAACGGGTCGGCTCTATTTGTGCCGGGATTCAAAATATAACGTAGATTGCCAGGGAGCTGTGAACTGTCCTTTGCAAAAGGAACTATGCCTTTCTCTTGACAAAACCAAACTGTTCTTGAAAGATAACTAAGTAAACATTAAGGAAATATTAGCAGGGATTACAACAGCCTTTGTTATTAAATATGGCTCTCTTTCTGCAACTACAGTCGCAATTTAAATTCTAAACTATTCTTATATGGTGCTGCATTTTAGGTATTTCCTGAATGCTGGCTTCCTCATCTTTTCATATTTTAGAAACTGATTTTAAATTTTTTATACTGTATTTTGTAATTATGTCTTTATATACTTTGACTGTATTACGACTCGTAACCTTCATTGGGCAGTAAAATTTTGTCTGGAGACGATTTTTATCCAAAATAGATATGGATATCGGTATTCCGGGAATGTCGATAAGTCTTTCTGAAACAAGGCTTATGAGATCAAGGTTATCATGTAAAGCGTGTGCAAAGAGAGTGCATCACTAGTTTAAACTCAATACAATAAAAAATGTGGGAAAACGTTTTAAGACGGGTTCATATGCTGTACTTCTATGGTAAGGAGTAACATTTAGTGTTGTGCATGGCGTATGTGCGGTTGTATTTGTATCTCAAGACAGGTTCACATGCCGTATTTGTGTGAAAAGAGTCACATTTGGTGTTCTCCACGTCATGTACGCGGTTGTATTTGTGTTCTTTAGAATTACATATTTAAATTCCAAGAATCTTTCGATCATAAAGCGTGATTGTAGTTGCCTTTGATTCAGTAGCGATGCGTACTTGACATTTAAAGCATTCGTGGGATGAGAATGACAAGTGCTATATGCATAGAGAAAACCTTTTCAAATCGTTGTTGATGTTATGTGTAATGTAGAAAATTGTGACGTAAGCGGGTTTGTTCACGACTTTCTGTGTGCACGTATCGTGAGTGTAGTTGTGCTGTGATGTCATCGTATGTGTCTGTTATATACACGGGGGGGGGGGGGGGTGGGGGGGGGGCATACACATAGCCGTGTGACAAAACCGTTTTTAGAGGACCCGTGCATTACTTGTGTTCATGAATTTGCACCACATCGTCCAGTTGTTCCTTTTTTCAGGAGTGCTTACAAAGAAGCTTTAGACACTTTCAATGTGCTTTTGCTAAAGAAAAAATGTAAACAAGCTTCCAGAGACTGGTACCCTCATGTAACGAACACCTTTGTGGTCGGAACTGTACTTTATAATTAACAAATTAATTCTTTCGGGATGTCTTTGGCCATTAAGAATTCATATTTTTCACTGAAAGCCATAGCTGAAGTCGGCATATTGCGGCATTGGCCTTCAGGGTTGAGATTTCGCGGTCGCCCGTGGCGACCAACTTTTGGCTCGGGCGACCAACTTTTTCGAGTTGGTCGCCCGGGTGGCGACTAACTTTTTTTCTGAGTATTTTTAGGTAAATACTGTTGATTATTTTAAACACCATTTTGTTGTTGTTTTTTTTTTCAAGTGAGGCGCGCTAGACAAATTTTGCAAAAATTCCGCCGGGCGACTAACTTTTGTACCGGGCGACTAACTTTTTAAAGTTGGTCGCCCTCCGGGCGACCAGAAAATTTTACGAAGTCTCAACCCTGGGTCTTGACAAGTTGACTGTCAGGCCTCTTACAATAATTTCTTATCATTTGAGGTCGTAATGTCCTGTCCGAATTAATTGGGTCTGAGTTGTTCCATCCCAATTTTCAGGAAGACCTGCTAATATTTTGGCCGGTCACTTGCGGACTGTTCTGACTTTCTATCGGATATATTGAACAGACATCGTTATAGTCTTCCATACCTAAACATGCAGATTCCACTCTGGGGGATGTATAAATTCAATTTTTAAAAGTCTTCATGGTGAAGCCTGTAATTGTCCCCATATACCAGTGAAGCAAAACTATTAGTGGGTTCAATTGACGTCCCTTTAGAAGTGATCGTGATCGTTATTATGCCTAGTCATCGTTTGCGTAAATTGGGTTTACCTTTCGTGAGACCTTCGGGGTGGTTTAACAAGGAGGAGGGGGGTGTTGTCAAACCGCTGTCCGCTCGTAAATGTTCATACCCATGACTTTCCGCTTGAACGATAAGTCTTACAAATACGTGCCCCTGAACCCTGTATGCAGTACAACCTCATCGTGACGTCATGGCTGCGATCGAGAAATTGTGTCCTTTTATCCGATGTACCATTTATAACCAGTACTTTTAAACAGCGAAAAGATTAACTGTGACCGCAGAATTATGACTTTATCAGGGCTATGTCGCTGTGACAAGTGTCGCTTTACCGCCTTTTCACTGTATTTCAGTTATTATTATAACATTTGAAGTTGTACTGGCGCGTCATACAATACGTCACGTATTTGGCATTTCAGTTGGCAATGATACAGACAAACAAGGTGATCGACTGGCTGAAAGAAAAACATCCCCACCTGGACTTCGAAATAGGTAAATGATGCCACTTCCTTAATACACTCTTATTTATGTCCTTACAAGTTACATACCAGCATAGTTTTCAAGGATTTTTCCTTAGTGATGCTTTCGAACATACAACAGCCATATAATTAATATATATATATATATATATATATATATATATATATATATATATATATATATATATATATATATATATACACTGTATATATATATATATAGTAAGTAAGCTAGATGACGCCGTGGTAAAGTGGGTTCCCTGGATTATAAGGTAGTATTTATATCGTTCTGTGGGTCAGAACTGTGTGCGGTTATCCATGTAGTGGCACAGTGTTCAAATGTTGGGTTCAATGCTTTTCACACCATTTTGTCATTTTTTTAACGGTTTGCTTGAGCCGCAAAGTATCTCGAAAGTATTTGATTGGACAGGGTTTTGACATGGAACTGACAACGACCACATTAAACATTCAGCCTTGTGCGAAAACAAAAATTAAGCTGAAGAGGTTGTAATGAGCCCTGTTGCCATGGTTGTTCATAAACATGTGTTTTCAGTGTCCATGACGACCACAGGAGACAAGATCTTAGAGACAGCACTGGCCAAAGTAAGATAGTAACTTGTTTGTTAAATGCTAGCAGTTAGTGTTGCCAATTAGTGTTATCTCAATAAGAAAACTTGAGAATTTTTGCTCTTGAAAAGAACTGTTTAATTTTATGTAATTAAACTGGCACCTTTCCAATTCCTTATGTCGCGAGATGTTGGATTTTTTTTTCTTCATACATTCAGCGTATTTTGTGTGTCGTTCTATTTTTTTTTTTTTTTTTTTTTTGCAGATTGGAGAGAAGAATCTGTTCACGAAAGAACTAGAGAGCGCGCTGGCGGAGGGCCGCGCCGATTTTCTCGTCCACAGCTTGAAGGACTTACCAACAGTGTTACCCCCGGGAATGGTTATTGGTGCCGTGTGCATGTAAGACCTCGTCAATGATTAGATAAAATGTAGCTATGCCCATTAGAAGTCAGGAGAACTGAGTCAGGAAAATTAGAAAACAAACACGGAGAGAATGGTTGAAAAAAAGCCCGGAAAGGTGATGGCCATCCTGTAGAAGCATTGTGTAATTATGTAAAGTTAAAACTTAATAACATGATAACTATGTGGCAGTGTTGAAGTTACGTCGCTTATACTAATTCTCAACCCCATACATCATGCGTCGTGTGCTGTACATGTGCTGTACTGCTATGAACGTGTAAAAGCTCAAGTACTGTTTATGGATACAGTAATGCCGGGGGTTTATGTCTGGTATATTTGCAGGAGAGACGATCCCCGTGATGCCGTGGTGATGCACAAGAAACATGATTGCAAGTCCCTGGAGGAACTTCCGGACAACAGGTATGACGCTATGTGCTGTACTAGATTACAGATCACAATCAATGGAGTCCAACACTAATCTAAGTTTCTGTCAGCAGTACGGTACTGAAAGCGATGTACTGGCGCGGTGAACCTTCCGTACACCTGGCGATCGAATCTTTAGACATCCATTACCCAAGTATCTATTCCCCACCCCCCCCCCCCTCCCCCGACCCAAGCGAATAGTCCGTGTGACTGTAAAGTCGGCTCAAGCCCACCGTAGGCCACGGTACGCCAGCTCAATAAAAGCTATTAAGATTATCAGTATTAGATACACTAAACAGAGAGCCGCATGTTAGGAAAAGTAACTTGACAGCTAGTGATTTTTTTTTTTTTTTTTTGGGGGGGGGGGGGGGATTGGACCGTCTTTATAATGCCGTCACAATGGTACTTGTAGCATTTTATGCACATATTGTTTTGACACGAGGTCAGTTGTCACTGCGAAGATAATGTGAAGTAGGGGCAATAGTAGTAACACGAGACGCTGATGAGTGAAAGGCCCTGACTGGTTCTACAATATGAGTTCCGTGGGTCACAGGATTTCACTCTGGAGACTTCCTAACGGCTGCCTCTCGCCAGTCTGTGTATTGGACTCAAAATGAATTAGCGCCGTTATTTTTCAAAAAAACACAATCTGCGCGGCCTCATTACTGTATGATAACAATTAGAAAGTTCAGCTAAGGCACAATCTCACATGTATACACAACAGCTGGTGTTCACACACGCACAGAAGCCCAGCTTTAGTGCTACGCGGCAAATCTGTATCAACAGTGTCAAAGTACGAAATGTCACTTGAATGTAACAATTTCCACCTGTTTTTCACAACATTATGCACGCGGCCTGTAATTTTCAAAGAAATTAAGGCTCGTTTAGGAAAAAAAAGTTTTTTAAGGAAAAAAAAAAGGTTTTAAGGACCCAGCTGTTGCCGCCATCCAGCAAATCATGTCGGTTTTTCGTCCAGGAATTTTTGGTCGATCTCTGTCAATCGCAGATGCAAAAGTGAAAGTTTTAAAGATTCATGTGTTCATGAATTTCCTTTAATATAAAATACTAAGCGGCCCTGTGAAAAAATGACTTGTTAAAAAAAGATTATGAGAAGAAAATAACAATAAGTAACAATTTTACTGCCATTTTTCTTCCTTAAGTGGAATCTGATGTTTACTGGAAACGACAAATTAATAGGTAAATTATAATGTAGACAATAATAATGAAATCAAGGGCAGTAACTGAAAAAAGTAACGACAGAAGCAATTGATCTGTAATTTTAGCAGTGGCCTATATCTTATCACGTTTCAGTTGGTATCTCGCAACCGGCTGTTATCATGACCCGCATGAGTTGTCGACTTCATACTTAACCATGTTATCAAGTAACAAAGATAAAATCATTGCAGGTTTAGAAGCGTCATGTAGTTTGACGACATAGAAAACACTCTGTATTCTAATAATTGTTTCATCGCACTTTCTACTTTGCTTCCTTTGCGATCTGCTAAGATTAGGACACTTAGAAAAGGACTAGACATTTATTTCGCTGTCATATATACAAGATAATGGGAAGGGCCCGTTTGGTTGTCTCTGGATTGTTCTTCGGGGGATGGGGGGGGGGAGGGAGAGGGGAGGAGGGGGCGTACCAGAGTCTGGGTTACTTATCTCCTCCCTCCTCTCTCTTATTTGAATAAAAAAATTATACTTCTTGTTACTGAAGGATGTCTCTGGGTGTGCGCTACAGATGTACTACATGTGTTCAGATGGGGCCTACAGATGTACGACATGTGTTCAGATGTGCGCTACAGGTGTACTACGTGTGTTCAGATGTGCGCTACAGATGTACGACATGTGTTCAGATGGGCACTACAGATGTACTACGTGTGTTCAGATGTGCGCTACAGATGTACTACATGTGTTCGGATGGGCACTACAGATGTACTACATGTGTTTAGATGGGCGCTACAGATGTACTATATATGTTCAGATGAGCGCTACAGGTGTACTACGTGTGTTCAGATGTGCGCTACAGATGTACTACATGTGTTCGGATGGGCACTACAGATGTACTACTTGTGTTCGGATGGGCGCTACAGATGTACTATATATGTTCAGATGAGCGCTACAGGTGTACTACATGTGTTCAGATGGGCGCTACAGATGTACTACATGTGTTCGGATGGGCGCTACAGATGTACTACATGTGTTTGGATGGGCGCTATGGATGTACTACATGTGTTTGGATGGGCGCTACAGATGTACTACATGTGTTCAGATGAGCGCTACACATGAACGACATGTGTTCAGATGTGCGCTACGGATGTACGACATGTGTTCAGATGGGCACTACAGATATAGTACATGTATTCAGATGGGCGCTGCAGATAGGGTACGTGCGTTCAGACAATTATTGAGCGTGCGCTGTCCACAAGAGGGTCTCTCTAGTATACTCCTCCCGTCGTCCAAAATATAGATTCACCAACTTTGATTGTCTTTTTTTTTTTAAACTCGATGCATTCGATAACTTTTGTTGATTGCAGTGTTGTGGGAACCAGCTCACTTCGGCGTGGTGCTCAGCTGAAAAGACGCTACCCGCACCTACAGTTTGAAGATATTGTATCCTTACTTACAAATCAAGATGGGCAATGAACTATATTTTTTAAAATTCCACGTAGCTCTTTATAGTGTGTTTTACTTTAAATAGAAGAAATTTAGAAGTAATGCTTTAAAGCTAAATCTGCCACACATCAGTGATATGTTGCAGTCTAAAATCCGAAACAAAGTGTGTCTGGCAATGAAAATGTATTTGGGAACAAAACGAAGAAACTGCTGACCTTATTCTTAAATGTAAACCCAAAGATACCCTTTCGCTAGCTACGCACCCTTAAGCTGTAGCCTGAACAGAAACCATAATATTCATAGTATATGCTCGATAGCTAGAACTTCGCCAAAAGCAGAATGTTGGGGAATTGAATATCTAAGGTGTTCAATAGAAAAAGAAGAAGAAAGTAACCAAAACTTGAAAATGATGGGAACGTTACAGTTGTTTGAGTTACCGACTAGGCATTGTATGGCAGACAGAAGCGCATGTTGATGTGTTATCCTTAATCACATCCTAGAGGGGAAATCTGAATACACGTTTGAAGAAGTTGGATGACGCAAATAAGTATGACTGCATCATTTTGGCAAAGGCCGGGCTTGACCGCATGAACTGGCAGAACCGCACGTCTTGTGTGAGTACAGTCTGCCCCGTAGTTACTTATGTAGTTAATGTACAACTGTTGTTTGCCGCCAAAAGGACAGTGCCAAGGGGTGTTAGCCCGCTATAGATTGATTCTTGTGGATCTATTTGATGAGTGCGCAGTAACACAGTGACTGATATAAAAAGCAAGAAAGGGGCTAATGTTATGATATCAAAATTATACAAAACGTAAACACAACTTTAAAAGTATGTTTGAAATTTTAGATTACGAGATTACCTGGGTTCTTGAAAAACAGTGCTTTACGTTTTTCTTAAAGTCTGTTCCGTATTAATAATGTAGTGCCTTATATGTTGCTGTTCTCGATTGTGACTTACCGAGTGTTATAAGCAAGGCGTTAGGCGTAGGGAGTACGCATAGTGGCGTAGGAGTAATGTATAGTGGCGTTTGCAGGTGCTGGAGCCGACTGATGGCTGCATGTATGCCGTGTGTCAGGGCGCCATGGCGGTCGAGTGCCGCCAGGATGACGAGTACATCCAGAACATCCTCACCGCCATACAGAACTACGACTCGACCATTGGCTGTGTCGCTGAGCGGGCCTTTCTCAAGACACTTGTAAGTCAGCGCTTCTGTTTGCAAACCATCGGAAGGGAGGAGGGAGGGGGGGGGGGGGGGGGGGCTTGGGTAATAGAGGTGCGGTGTGTCGCTGATAGTATATCCGCTGGCCACAACGCTACAGCAGAACAAATTTAAACTAAAGAGAGTTCTTGGTTTTTGTGGGTTTATGATTTTTTGAGTCCCCCACAGTATTTGGGTCCGTCCGTCCGTCTGTCTGGCGACACTTGGAAGCACAAATTTATGCACGCGATATCTCAGCCACTATTCAACCGTGGCTTTTGATTTTTGCTACAGTGAAAATATATATATTGAAGTTGTGGCGGGAGACATTCATCAGTTTCACCGATAACTTTTTTTTCCGTTTATTTATTTGTTTTTTTTTTTTTGTTTTTTTTTTTGTTTTTTTTTTCTTTTATTTCTGACTCGAATCTGCCGGTGTGTACGACTTCAGAACACGTTTTAACCGTCAACAGTTGTCACTAAAGTACCCATAAATGCGTCCTATTTTACAGGAAGGAGGCTGCAGTGTCCCGATTGGAGTCCACACAGAAATTCGCAATAATGAGGTAGAAATTTATTCGCTTGTATCACAACTCTATATCGAACCGATTAACGCTTAATCTGCATTTGCTGGTATTATCGCACATTGTTTTTTTAATAAGAAAATGGAAAGGCTATTTGGCGAAGGGGGCAAAGCCATATTTGTTGCCATAGTTAGCAAATGCTCTAACACGGCGGTACATTCGAAATATTCAAAACGTGCGAATATAAACAGACAGTTCAGCAGAGCAAAATATTAGCGATGATATGATAAAAACGTAGGTAAGATGTCAAGCACAGTGGAAGAAAAAGGTGTTGCTGTTCATTGCCATAACCTTGGTATAATCCGTAGTTCTTTTTCAATGTTTTTGGCAGTAGGTGTTCGTTTTGACTGATACATTGTGTTTTTACGATATTGACCTTTGTCTATAACCTTGACCTTTGTATTTTAGTTGAAGATCACGGGAGGCGTGTACAGCATTGAGGGCGATCAGAGCTTGGTGAAGGAATGCTCCACAGCAATAGCCGATGAGGACGAACCTCCCGCCAAACGTGTCAGTAAAGCCATGAGAATATACCAACAAGTGAAAATAACAATGATTTTCAGGGTTCGCGATGTTTTCTCAGTAAAGTGAGTGAAAAAAAAAGTGGGACTCAGATGGGTCCAGAAAGACTCGGTGGGTTCCGAAAAAGTGAATCATTTCGTAAAAAATGCCCCAAAAACGGGACAAAAACCCCGCCAACGCGAACCCTGATTTTAGGTTAAAAGAATGTGATACCTCTCACTTTCAAGTGTTTGGGCGATCCTCTGCCAAAGTACCAATGGCTTTAGCTAAACAATGAGACCCCCTTACAAGCGATGTTTATGTCAAATGAGTGGTTGATTTTTTTATCTGTAATATTGCAAGAAAAGTGATAGATGTGGCATTTTGTGTACACAGTGAGTAAAATTTCTCACACGCGAAGTCTACAAGTGGTCGCCGTAATCTTAGCTGTGGAAATCCTGCGTCCGTATTCAATAACTTGGCTAAAACTCAAACTACGCTCAAGCTCAGAATTTGACCCAGTTATGAGGTTTGCTTATTCAGTAAGCAAAACTTGAAACTCAAAATTCTAGACTGGCTCACTTTGAGCCAGTACGGAGGTGGCCTAAAATTAAATGACGTTGAGTCAGAAGCCATAGTAATAGCTATAGTAGGTTTCGTTTTAGTTTTAGTTTCGTTTCTCACTAAATATGTTTGACTGCTTTATGTCACTTATATATATCATGAAAAGAAACAGTTACACGTGCGCGCACATAAAAGGTCTTGCAGTCAGCAGAGGCTTTTACGATGTTGAACAGTTAAAAACTCGCATTGGGAGCAGATGCTCAAGTGCGTTTGAAAATGAAGACTCAAACTTCTTTTAAGTTTGAGTACGAGTTTGAGCCAAGGTGTTGAATACGGGCCACAGCATTTTGAGTATGAGTTTGAGCTAATTTATTGAACCGGCGCAGGTCTGGAACCAGATGGTCGAGAAATTCACCCATTGTGTGTGTTTTTTTTTATGTGATGGCTTACAGTCGCCGATAGCTGAAGAGCAGAAGGACTTCGCCGGCATCGTGGCCTCAACCGTACCGATAGAGCACCTGCGCGCAGCCGAGAACGTCGGCATCGCCCTGGCCAACAAGCTCAAGGCCGCCGGAGCCGATGACATCGTCCAGAAGGCCAAGGACACGATCAGAGCCGAGATTCTCATGAAGCAGAAGGAGAAGGACTTAGCGATTAGAAAAGCCGCGGCGAGTGAGGGTGCTGACAATATAAACAATACGACTGTGGCACGAGAGGGCAGCTGAGGGAGAGTCTGTAGGCAATCACTAGGCTAGCTGTGGTGTGTAGTGTCTGTGGTGTATAGTGTCTGTGGTGATGTAGAAACACGGCGAGAAAAAGGTTACAACCACGCGTATTTTAATATGTGGCATTTATAAACACAATCCCTGGTTTTTTTCCTGCCTTTGTTTTAGGCAAAAAACAAGTGTGGTTGGAATTTTTTTCTTGCCACGTTTGCACTCAGTCTGTATGCAAATTGTTTAATTGTGTTGGGGTGTGTTCGGTTTGACTGTAGGGTTAGCTGGTCTGCTTGCGTGGGTGTTGTGGGAAGAAGTTCTACCGTAGGCTTGATGTAAGATTGGGTGGGGGGGGGGGGAGTATAACAGTAGAGGACGGTGTGAGCGGTTGGTTTTGAGTACTGTGTGTCTGGATGTTGTGTGTGACGTGTCTAATCGCCGAGTTCCTGTACAGTGTAGTGTCTAACGTCAGTCATAAGATTGTGCTTATGGGCAGGAAAGTAGTAAGCGGAAGAAAGGCGTCGTCGATGCGTTCTTCTTTTACCATTCGTGCGATCTTTTTTGCGTTATGTTTATTTTGAAATTTTACACTAGTTACATCCATATGTGTACTATTCGCTGCATGTTCATGGAATATTTTCAGAAATATTTTTATTACCGATGACTTCAAATATCGTTTTCATCGGATGCGTGACCTCTGTTGACTCCTCGAGGCTTAAAGAAATTAGCTCAGAAAAAAATCCGTAATTATGAAGTTATTTTCCTTGACTATATCTGCACTAGCGATTTTTTTCATGGTACCTTACTAGTTTCCTGCCCTGTAGTGCGTTTGTTGAAGGTTTGCTATTTATTTAGTGGGGCCAAATTGTATATAATTGTTTCAATGTAGATATTAAGTTTGGACGGAGAACGGTCGCTTTTTGTGCTTAAACTGTGTAATTGTCCACGCTAAATCACGTGGGTCGATAATTGTTAGTCTCAAGGATGTCCGCAGGTCGAGTCTTCGCATGTTGTAAACTTGTCCGTTTGCTGTTCAAATAACAGTTGCGCACATAAGAGATGTTATGTCAGCTCATAAAAAAAACACTTCATGTTTGTGAACACTGAGTGATGTTTGTGATTATTGAGTGATGTTTTTGAAAATGAGTGATGTTTATGAATATTGAGTAATGTTTTTAACACTGAGTGGTGTTTATGAACACTGCGTGGTGTTTGTGAACATTGAGTGGTGTTTATGAACACTGCGTGGTGTTTGTGAACATTGAGTGGTGTTTATGAACACTGCGTGGTGTTTGTGAAGGGGTTTGGTCAACTCGGCACCTTGCCAACTCGGCACCTGCCAACTCGGCACCCGCCTTTACCAACTCGGCACCCAAATTCTTACCAACTCGTCACCCGGTGTGACCAACTCGGCACCCGGTGATACCAACTCGGCACCCGAAAAAAAAAAACAAATCCCACCGCAAATAAATTAAAAAACTCGTGTTTTTGTCAACTTATGATTTTTTATTCAACCTTTTTCGATATAAAAATAGCAAAAAAATATTTATTGATTGCGTTCAAGGCTTCTCCGCAAATACCAACAAAATATTGCAATTGAACATTTACACTAATTTATGACTAAAGCCAGTGATGCTGTCCACTGTCTTATTATTAAAAATTGCGACAATTGAAATCCCATGAATTGCAACTTACATAACATTACAATTCGTTCAGTTTTATTATTCCCCGTGAAACGGAGGGATATAGTTACGAGCTGGTCGGTCCGTCCGTCCATCTGTCTGTCCGCAAAAAGTGCTAAGTTTTGCCGACTTCTCATAGAAGGTGTGTCATGGGAGCCTGAAACCTTGCGTGGTGAAAATGTATATATTGAAGATGTGCAACGTGGCATTATTGTTAAAATCGGCCAAAAATTGACGCCGTGGGAAATTGTCAAAAATGGTGAATTTTTGGCTTTAAATTAATCGTGAGACGCTGTTTTGTCCGGCCGACTTGTCATAGAATGGATTGTCGTAGGAACCTGAAAGCTTGCAGCGTGACTTGACCTCATTTTACTTTTACTGCTTCACGGGGGATCCTGCCTTACTGAGGCTCTAGTTCTTATTTTCAGTTTTTTTGTTTGCTTGTTATAATTGCAAGCCAGTTTATTTATTAATTGCAATTCCAATAATAGAAATACCAATAAATTGCAACTGCATAACATCATCATTCTTACTGTTTAATTCTCATTTTCACTGTCAAATTATAAAATGCATGCAGGCAAACTCTTTTCGCAGCGTGATAACCCGTCTGGAAATTCCCGTGAAGCATGTCCTATGTTGCAATTTAGAACAATTAATGCAATTAACTATCTGCTGACGAGGTCTAAGAACCTCTTTGCCGTAAAGGCATTTATCCAGTGGCATCTCAGTGCACAGAAAAAGCAAGTTGAACGTAATTATCCGAAGTCTATTTTTCAAATTGCAGTTATCCAAAGGCTTATTTCACGAATCATAGTTATCCGCATTGAGTTGTGATGAATCTTTCTTTCACAAAACATCCCTTTTAATGCCCTCGAGCTATGCAGCCGAACCAATCACAATTGCTTGTCAAAGGTTACTCCGTAAATTACTCAGTCAAGTGCAATCCAATCACTTTGCTTGTCAGATATTATTCCAGTTGCAATTATACCCTCAAACATGAATTACAATTTACCAGGGAACCTATGGCACTTCAATACAAAACAAAAAAGGGAATCTCCGGATTTTGAACCGTCCTGTAATATTGCGCTGAAATGGATAAAAGACCGATCTCTGACATGTACTTAATTGCAATAAAAAACAACACAGAAAATCATAGGCTTTTCAAGGGGTCTCTGTTATTGTAATGAAAGAGGTTAAATACTTGCCTTTGCACGTCATTCACGAGAATAATTGCATTTTGTTACAAAAAGATAGTGTCAGGGTTTAAAAAACAAGTCTGTTATAATGGGTGCCGGGTTGGTATACCCAGGTGCCGAGTTGGCAAGGCGGGTGCCGAGTTGGTGGGTGCCGAGTTAACCAAAAAGTGCCGAGTTGGTCAGGTGCCGAGTTGGCAAGGTGCCGAGTTGACCATAGACCTTTGTGAACACTGAGTGGTGTTTGTGAACACTTGAGTGAGGTTTGTGAACTTCGAGTGATGTTGTTCAGGAGAGTACGGATTTTTTTTTCACTGAGAAATCCATTGATTGTCCAGCAAAATACATAAAACTGACTAGCGAGCTGTCAGTGTGAGCACGGTTGTCGGTAGTATCACATAACGGTTGATCTGTGAATATTGAGGAATGGCAACCCAGGAAATATTAGATTATATTAGAGGTAAATGTGCACCATACTGACCGATAAAGGTGTTGGTGTTATATCTGTTATGCTATTGATAAAGATGTATTCATTTTAATTTATGATATTAAATCCTTGCATGATATCTTGTCTGTGTATCTCGTCGCATGGTGATGCTGATGTTTGCGATTGAAGGAATTGTAAGCGTGCAACGCCCGCTCGAGGTTGTACGCCGGGGGGAGGGGGGGGGGGGGGTTGATAAGCAAATAAATTCAGTTGGTCCGTCAGATAAGAGGGAATGGTAACTATTTATAGCTCATGTTGTTTCTGTGATGCTTTTGTTTTGTGATCATCTGATAAGAATACCTGAAGTTGTGATGACGTGGGCAGTATCAACAGTTTGATCCTTCGCTTGTAGCGGCTTCGTAGTTCGCACAGTACTGAGCATAAAGTATCCCGCACACTGTCGCGACTGTCTGAAGGTACTGCCCAAATTTCCAGGTTACAAACCTATGTGTACTTGACGAGAACGTATTCATCACCTCATGGGGGAAGCTTAATGTAGATTTGTAGGAAGTATATTTGAGTATTTGTTTGGTTATGGTCAGTATATAAACATTCTATTTTATTTGCGTGGTGAGAAGCGAGTTTTTTTTCTGTGGAAACGAGGTGATGCATTAAAACATGTATGAAGGTGTCATTCTTGTATTAAGGTTGTCTTGTGTAAGCCAAATACAAAAAAAGTTTAAAATTGAAGCGGGTTAAAACGGAAGTCACGTGATTACAGGGTGAGTCAGGCGTAACTGACCAAAGACACGGTTTCCCTTCGCTGAAATTTGGAGAAAAAGGAATCTGTAGAAAAAAAATTGAGCCCATAAAATCTCATTTTTGGAGAACCGTTTCTCAATAATTTAAACGTTGAAAATTTGAAAGATCGATTTACTAACCCTATTATGTGCTTTGTACTAAACTGATGTATATTTTCAGTTAATTTTGTCAACAAATCAGAAATCTTGTCTGATTTTGCGATCTCATATGCAGCGTGTAAATAATTTTGAATTTTAATGAACCAAAGTAATTTTTACTTGAATAGGTTATGTGGAAAGATAAAGTAAGTTCGTCAACTGTCTGGTTACAAATGTTGGGACTGAGTAAACAGGGTATATCTTTACAATGTATGTTCCTCTAAATTCGTTAACATTCAGGTAGAGATCGATAGTTCACACCTGATATTAGAAAACACCCAAGCTTTTTCTTTACAAGTGTATTAGGTTGTGGTAATTATAAAGGCTGTTGATATAGAATCCTGTATAGAACACTGGTGTTAAAGGTTTGATATAGAACCGTGTGTAACCATTAGGCCTTTATCGCCAGTTTGCCGTTTCTTTTGATGTGTAGCGATAAACATATTCCGTGAGTGGTATATATATGTGTGAGGATTTGAGGGAATGTCGTGATGACCATTTATAATTATTCACTGCGCAGCCAAAAAAAGACAAAATACTGTTGTAACCTACTTTGAAATTCATAAGGGATTGATCTGCAATACGAATATTGTCTATTTTAAGTGTGAAACGAAATTTTACTGAACAGTAACCATATATTTCCAATTTGTGTACACCCCCTTCTCCTCCTCCACCAACGCGCCCCTGCCTGCCTCCGCATTCACCGAATTCGCCTCTCCATTCCCCTCCACCGAATGTGCCAAACGGATAAAATTGTACTTGTTGCCATGTTAGTATTGAAAACTAAAAAAAAAAAGAAAAAAAAAGGGACAAACAAATAACAGTCAGTCCATTAGTTCTGTTTGAAACTGGTTGATATTTGGTGGTTGATTTTCAGACTCATGTTAGTATTTAATTTGTTTTTCTTCATTTTCTGTAAAAATGTATTTTTGGCGATTTTTTTCCATGTGACTGATTGGGGGCTAATTGATTTTGAATAATTGATGCTGATATAGACGGCCATGCTCAAGGATGATCTATTTGTGAAGAAAATCTCCGGCTGAAGTGGATCTGGATCCAGAGTTCAGGACTTGCTGTACACGTCATAAGACTTTTACTGGCCCGTCCACTTGTTGCTTCGCCCCCTTGTTTTTTTTTTTTTTTTTTTTTTGTATATATATATATATGCAATGGGCAGGATAGTTATATTGCCAATATGTGTCATCTGAAGACACACGTGGTTTCAGTATTTCTTTTGAGTACGGCTAGTTTTGAACATTTACGTAATAAAACGATAACATAAGTTCTCACAATAAAAGTTATGTTGTCATATGTACGATTAATGACCATGCATTAAGTGCGTACCCACAGCGGGGGTGTTCTAGGTCTGTGTGCGTTGCTGTTGTGGATGGGTGACGTCACAGATTTTACGTGCGATTAGGGGCCATCCATTAGGAGCGTACCCATAGCGGGGTGTTCTAGGTCTGTGTGCGTTGTTGTTGTGGATGGGTGACGTCACAGATTTTACGTACGATTAGAGGCCATCCATTAAGTGCGAACCCACAGCGGGGGTGTTCTGGGTCTGTGTGCGTTGTTGTTGTGGATGGGTGACGTCACAGATTTTACGTACAGGTTGCGTAGAAATTAATGCTGGCGTTATTTATGGTAGCCTATGACATGCTGCGGAGTCGTACTAACACACAGGGGCGAAAAGTCTCTTAGTTTTAAGTCAGATTTATTGTGTCTGTTCGATTTATTGCTAAGTGATAAATAAATCGTTCAGGGCAGTTGTACATAAATGTGCTAATAAATGGAAGGGTCAAACTTGGTCTTAGAAAAACATGAGAAATTGCAATACTGTTAGGCGAAATGTGAAAATAAACTGCTTTTAAGAAACGTTTGAAACAATAAAAAATTTTGTGGTTTAATGAATTTTATTTTGTATTTTAAGGCAGTGAAACGGAACAGGCATGTTCAAGTCGCAGATAAATGATTATCACTCATCAGACACTATATAAAATACTCGGGTACTAATATTTGAGACACCTATCATCTATTTTCGCAAGAATATCCACAATTTTATTTACAAGCATTTATTCATTAACCCTACTCTCCACTAATTCGTGACGCTGCTCACACCTAACAAATCTTCATAACTACCCTAGTAAACAACAGGCAATCACAATCAACAGTACCTGTATTTACACAAAATACCAACAAAGACTGTCCACTAATGAAGCACGTGTGAAAAACAGACGGATTTAAACAAAGAAAGCGACTTGGGTAAATGTTACAATCTGATTGGTCCGTTCTCAAGTCAATAATGTTCAATGTTGACGGGAATGCAAATGGATCAGTTATTTGTGACCGCCAGTTAAAACATGAAACAAAGCAGATATTGGTATCATATTGGCAAAATTACTAATTAATATAGTAAGATATTATTGACCAGTTACGAATATGTTGACCAAAATAAGTCGATATCTGCTAATGAATAACTTTTGCGATTTCGTCGAATTAACATACTATGCACTCTAGCCACAAAAGAATCATCTTAATACCAAGCTGATGAAATGGAAGTCCTTAATACCAAGCCGATAAAACGGAAGAATTTTGGTCAACCTGCGGACCTGACAAAAAAAAACTCCGTCACCCCTCCCCAAACACCCAACACGACCAACATGGCGCTCAGTTTCACGTATTTCTAAACACTTTAAAAAATGATCCATGTCTCCAGCACTTGTTTGGACAAACTTTTACGACCGACTTTAAATCAGTGAAGAGCAGACTGTAGTCTGAAGAAGAGCAAATCATGAGCGCTGTCAGTAAATCTTAAAAAGGACGAATCAGCTAATTACACACAATATGACACCTTGCTAAGCACACATTACTGAGATATCACGTCACGGGGACGTCGTTATGACGTCATGTCGGAATGACGCCATATCTCTGATGAGGTAGGTATTTCTGTTGGTCATGGCAGGCGTATATCCATGCCGGTTTCACGAATGTTAAGCTGGGATTGTCTGTCAGGGCCTGAAATAAGAAAACAAAAACAACCTGCATCTTTGTACCTTATGTCCATATTCATAGGCTGAAGCGAATGTTTAACACTTCCTGAAGATACTATTTCTAAGGATTCCTGAACGAGAGAAGAATTAAGTTCTGCCTACGTCAATATGATACGAACTGGGTGACGTTACCTGGCCTGACCATGATGACAAATGATGGGGGGGGGGGGGGAGGGAGGGGGGGGGAGGAATGTAAAATATAGCGCATGTATTTAATGGATGGATGCCATAAGAATGTACTTACTGAGTCGAAGTTATCGTCCCACGCCGAGTCCGTGATGACAAAATTCACTTTTGGGTCCATATATTCTTCCAGGTGCCTTATCAAATGGCAAAAAATAGGAAAAAATAAAGTCGAAGTGCATTTTGAATCTCATTTAATTCTCTTTTATCAAGTTTCGTTTTGCGTCTGCTCAAAGACATTGTGTTTTTATGTAAAAAAAAAAAACCTTTTTTTGTACTAACTACAAAACAGACCTTTTTAAGTTTTGCATGTAACAAAAATCCATTTCGTAAAATAAATAAATAAACGAGGAGCAAGATTTGACGAAAATTGGTAAACACTTGGCCCAAAATAACCTTTAAAAAAAAATTTTTCTAATTTTTTAATTTGGATTTAGTGCGATCCCATTCTAAAAGGATAATTCACTTTTCATAACCATGCTAAAACTGACCTGCATATAACCCTGCAGTAAAACCTTTAAAAACGCAAATTTTACAAAGAAATTGAAAAAGTAATGAAAAGTTTTAAAAGGATTACAGCTTAACAAAAGAACCATGAACAAACATCAATTTGTACAGCTTGTATCTGAAGCCTGCAACAAATCGACAAGTCACACGTGTACAGAGAACGCGCTTACCCGTCATAGGCCACAATGTAGCGCGTGAGTGTCCGTCTGTCTGTCACCGAGAATTCGCCATACAGAAGAAAATGTTTGTTTGTAAATAAATCAGGCAATTCTTCGATGTCTGCATATTGTGCTTCGCCGTTTGCCGCGGCGCTCGTGCTCGGAACTAAAACAAAGAGCAGAGCGAAGTGGCCTTGACACACGCGGCACACGTGACACATACCGCTAAAACCGGCCAATAAAAAAAAATTAACAAAGTTGATAAACTAAACAAGATAACGTGGACACGCGAACCACGTGACCAGTCCCCTGACACCAGCTAAGCCTCTTAAAACTAGATTGGCCAGTGTTTTTGTTAAAACAAAAACGGATATGTCTCCCCCGCCCCCCAATCAGTCACGTGGAAAAAAATACATTTTTA
This sequence comes from Protula sp. h YS-2021, assembly GCA_949752745.1. Lineage (NCBI taxonomy): Eukaryota > Metazoa > Annelida > Polychaeta > Sabellida > Serpulidae > Protula > Protula sp. h YS-2021. The sequence continues at coordinate 8,644,747 of OX457029.1, read as the reverse complement.
CAGAAAATGAAGAAAAACTTCGCAGTAAACATTTGCACTATATATGGGTTCGTCTTGCCATGTTTCAGCCTAATCCAACAAACTGTTTCGGAGACATCGCAACAATTATGGCATAAAAAAGTTAAAGATCAAAAATTGAAAAATTCGCCAAAAATACATTTTCAAAGGAAATGAAAAGAAACTTCGCAATAAACAGTTGCACTATATGTGTGTTCTTCTTGCCAAGTTTCAGCCTAATCCAACAAACCGTTTCGGAGATATCGCAACAATATGGCCAAAAAGAGTTGAAAATCAAAAATTAAAAAATTCGCCAAAAATACATTTTCGGCGGAAATGAAGTAAAACTTCACAATAAACATTTGCACTATATGTGTGTTATACTTGCCACGTTTCAGCCTAATCCAACAAACTGTTTTGGAGATACAGCCTGCCAAAGTGAAAAAAAAAACCCCTATGTTTAAAAATTTGCCAAAAATAGAATTTTTGAGGAAACGAAAAAAAAAAAAAAAATACCACGGGCATCATCTAGACATGTACCCCAATAGGTATGTATGTTTTGAGAAAAATCGACTCAATACTTTCATAAGAACCCACTGTGGACAGACGGATGGACGGACCAAATGCTATATATGTCTCCCTTAGGGGGAGACATATAATTCAGTTACGCATTACACCTTGTCACCAAACTCTCTTTTCGCCACCATCGTTTCACAAGACCACCTCAATCTCCCCAATGTGCAAACGATTGTTTTCCCGAAATTTAACAACCCCCCCCCCCCCCCAAATAATAATAATAATAATAACAATACTTACAACACGTCATATGTCATTATTAACTATTACTAATGATTATTAATTAATAATAATAGGGCAAGTAGATTGATTTTTACTAGAACAGCTCTAGCCGGACATATTTTGTACATAAACCTTTTTTCGCTTATAGTGTCGACAAAAACATTAATAGGGACACTTATCGAGAGCATAAACACCAGAAGTGTCTTAAAGTTAATAAGACAACTGAACAAAAAAATAAAGCGATGCCACGGCGACACTAGATGACGTCATTTACGTTCGTGACTACCTGGCGTTGTCGTCATTTCGTCGTCGGTTGACATGTCGTAAATTGCGTCACTGTCGTTCTCCGTCGTATTCTCTTTTTTCTCATCATTCACAGCTTTATTCTTCTCTGCTTTCAATCTAAGGAAAAAAACACATGGCCACGAAAATCAATACTTCTTACATTTTGTATTCTAAACCAACATTATCAACTACGGTTACGCAAAGTCTTTGTAATGTCAATTTTCAAATATTTTTGTCCAAGTGTTTCATCTTTTGCTTTTCGAAATTGGTTCTCGTATAACTTGCAAGCGACGAAAGCTCGGGAGAAAATATTACTATGAGCGCAACTTTAAGAAAAATCCTTTTAACTACTAAACCCAACTGGCCCATGCGACGCTGTTGTCATTGTAATTCCTTTGTTTTCTGATTTATAAAACAATTTTGACATAATAAATAAAAATATCGATGTCATAAATCTAAATATCAAATATTGACAGACTGTAGCATATTTCATGCATTGGTATCCACAAATTAAATTTTCGCTGTCACCTTTTTATTTACGATATCATTAATTGAATTTTTTATAGGACTTTTTTATTTATGATACCACTAAATGAATTTTTGATATCGCAGTTTTACTATAAAATGAAATGGTTATTTGAATATCACAATTTCTGGGATTTGTTTTATTAAGTTCACTCAACAATTTCTGATATCTACAAGTCGGCAAGATTCTTGATATCAATAACTGAAATATCAAAAAATTCAATTTTCGACATTAAAACTTAGGCAGTGAGCCCTTTGTGACAGAGAACAACTTCGTTATAAAGATTTACCTAGACAAAACAAAAAATGAAGCATTAAACGGTGTGTTATTATAACCCATAGTTTGAAACAGGCAGAAGCTTGTATGGGTCTAATTGACTATGTCCTTACAAGCTCTATGTCGTTACATCCGGATCTGTTAGGGATACTCGCCATCTGTTTGATTGTGGGGAGGGGGGGGGGGCGGGGGGTGGAGGCGAGCAAAAGGCTGGAATTGTAATTGTTTTCACACATTATAACTAACTTTTCCTCCAATACTTATCCACCCCCTTCACCCTCCCCCTCCCTTATATCCCAAATCCTTTGGCAGATTGGCTAAGCGATTAACCGGTTTCGTCTGTAGGGGGGGGGGGGGTTCTATATTCTTTCAACCGACCTTTCGATTTCGTCGTCGGTATCTTCATCCGTGGATCCGCCATACTGAGCTGAAATGCAACCGGGATCAGTGAGAATCATTTACGCGGGATTACTATTATTGAAAGCTCATTTATATAGCCCTTAATCAAATTTGCTCTTAATTTCTTAACAAGGTTAAAAACAGCATTCACATGCAAGCACACAGATACCATTATGACTAGAATAAACAATACAATAAAATAACATGACCAGATTACACATTATCAAACGCAAGCTTAACCATGTAAGTTGTTAAACTTTTCTTAAACTGAGGAGATGACGATAACGTTTTTAGACTCTAGGGTATTACAGTAAATAACTTTGGTCCACAACTGGCAAAAGCACGACTACCGTATTTATTATTTACCTTGTTTTCTACAAGAAGAAATCGCGACTAAGTTCTTGAGCTACGAGATGGTGTATACATTGTTGAAATATCTTTTATGTAGGTTGGACTTTTACCCCTTAAGGCATTAAATACATGTACTTAAAATTTTAAATTCTATTCGGTATGCAACCGGCAACCAATGTAATTGTTTCAAAAGAGGAGTTACATGAGAACATTTAAAACCAGTTTATTTTGAACCTTTTGTAACCTTATTAATATTATGCTTAGAACTACCATTTTAGAGAACATTACAAAAATCTAGACGAGACACAACAAAGGTCGGTAGGAGAGATTGGGTGGCTTCCAATGTTAAAAACCGTTTAATGGGATGGTACCTGGATTTGGAAAAAATGTCACTGCCAAAAGCTACGGTGATCGGGAAATCAATATATGTACAATCTACAGCTGGATCATCAATGTCGACATTTACTGTACATCCTGTTAGCTAGAGAGACGATAATTATTGGCAAATGTGTAGTTTTACAATAGATCCTAGAGAATTTTACGATAGATACTCCAGGTTTCTTCACACTGCAGAATCCGCAAGACAAGACTGGCAATATCTATTCATTGTTGAGCTAGTTAATGCCAGCTGATATACAGATAATATATACACATAACATTTATATATAACTGAATACCATACCCACCTGTTGCCTTGGGTTTTGGAGATTTGCCCTTTGATGCTTCTGCAACATAAGCAATGTTTAGATTCACAAGATTACACATGTAACGTTACGTTGAGCAATTTCATATTTTCGTACCACGATACATGATGCGCACGACGTGAAAACCAGTCACTCACGACAACTGCTCCTGCGTGCTATAGTCAGCAGTTGTATTTCACTCTATCCTTGTCATTAAAAGTTGTCTTTCTACCATTATGTATAAGTACATCCTGAAGAACAAGAACATTGCAGAATATGGAAGTCGGCTCACTTCCACTTTTCTTGTCAGAAAAATATACCGGATAATCGCATAATTTAGTCATCCGCAAAATATTCTTTGGGAAATTGGCTAATCAACCGATTTCGACTGTACTTAATAGAAAAAATATTCTAAATTGTCCGACCCTTGCTTTTATGCACACCATTCCTTGTAACACCGTCCTCATTGACGTCCACACACACACCTGGTTTTGGGGTTTCTGGCTTTTTAGCTGGGCTTTGCTGCCTTTTACCAGGCCTAAAATCCTCATGATCGGATTCTCCTGTAGACGAACTGCGCTTCGCTGCGGCTTTTCTCCTTGGTGATGGCGAAGGCCGCCTCGTTTTGGTAGGCATGTAGTCATCGTCAGAACCGTCGTCTGACGACTCAGGAGGTGTCCTCGCCCGGCCAACACGGTACCTGATTCACACAACAAGCCATTCGTTTAGTAAAGTACATTTAAATTAAAATAAAACGCTGGTTCTAGCTGTTGAGTTCCGTAAATTTCTTGGGAGGAGGCTCGCTATTAAATTCATTATCTACTATCCGCTATCCAAATTATTCAACAATTCAACAATCTCATTTAGAGGCTTCTGTTTCTACTGCCTCTGAACCGGTGCAGTTGTCGTGTATGATGCTGACTAGTTCGGTCATCAGTAGTGAGCCTGATATCTTTGGGTATTTCGAAGCATTTTTCACTACATACTTTCCATCAGGTGCCCCCGCGAATTACTGAATCGCTGCCAATGAGTCTTCGTTTGTTATTTGGCAAATAATCTCTCATTAAACATTATACATTAAAAATATGCATTTTGTCTTATATAAGTACACATTTCTCTCATCGTCATTGCCTCTGATGCGAATGCTCTCTTTCATCGACATGTGCGCGGCCATCTTGATTGTTATCTATAATAGCAATTTACTGCCTGGTTTTTCAGATAAGGACCTTGATTCCCGCGTTCAGTGTGAGTTAATAGTGAGTTAAGATCCATACATGACCAGCATGCTCCACTGATAAAGAAAACCGTGTCTACCGTAAGGCGCGAACCCTGGTACACCGAGGATATAGCTGAAGCTCGACGCAAGACAAGATCGCATGAACGCCTTTTTAGAAGGCATGGGCGCAATCAAGATAGGATTGCCTAAAAGGACAGCCTCCTTGTATGGGGAGGCTTTTACAAAATTACAAGCAGCAGCATCTCTCCGGCCTTATAAGTGACAACCGGAATAATTCTAAGGCTTTGTTTAGAACTATGAACAAGATTATGAACAGGAAGAAATCCACCCCCCTCCCCAAACACGTCTCGTCAAAGGAGCTGGCCGATGAATTCTGTATATTCTTCAAGAGAAAGATCGACAAGATCCGAGCGTCTTTTGCTACAGAGATCGGAAGCGCCTTTGAATATGATTCGTCCGGTATTTATACTCATTTATGTGGTTTCAAGATGATTCCCGATACAGTCATCAAGATAATTGACAAAGCGGCTAATAAAAGCTGTGATCTCGACCCCATACCAACCAGATTGCTGAAGGAGTGTTCTGATTTGCTTTTTCCAGTCATTGCGAGAATTGTTAATCTTTCCTTGCAAACGTCCACCACGCCGGATATGTATAAGCGTGCGCTAGTTACACCTCTATTGAAGAAACCTTCATTGGATAGAGTGCCTAGCAACTATAGGCAAGTGTCTAACCTACCATTTGTGAGTAACGTCATCGAGGAGTGTGTGATACGACAGCTGTCCAGTCATATGGTTAGCAACGACCGCGGGGAGATCCTGCAATCTGCGTACAAATCCGGTCATAGTACCGAAACGGTCCTGATTAAAGTATTCGACGATATTTGCAAAGCTTTGGAAAGCAATCGGGCAGTTTTTATGGCGATGCTGGACCTCTCCGCGGCCTTTGACACTGTGGATCATCGTATCTTACTGCGGCGGCTCAGTTAACTCTTTGGAATAACAGATGCGGCCTTAGACTGGTTCGCATCGTATCTCTCAGACAGGTCGATGCAAGTTTTAGTTGAAGGGTGTCACATCTGAATCCGTGATTCTTGAGTGCTCTGTCCCTCAAGGATCTAAACTTGGCCCCCGTCTTTACTCAGATTACACCTTTCCCCTCGGATTACTTTTTCGGATATTATTACTTTTATATCATTTCTATGCGGATGATTCACACCTCCTTCGAATATCGTCCCTGTCTGCGCAAGAACAGTCTAGCGCAGTAAGCCATCTGGAACATAGTATTCATATCATCTCGGACTGGATGCACAAGAATAAGCTCATACTAAATCCTACCAAAACTGAATTTATAGTCACAAGTAGTAAGCACAATCAAAGCAATATGGTCGCTAACTGTCTAGATCTGGATGGCAACACAATCACTCGTTCCAGCACTGTGCGTAATTTGGGTGATACATTGGGATTCTACCTTGGATATGCAACCCTAAGTATTGAATCTACGTAAAAACTGTTATCGTCATATCGAATGGATCAAAAAGATACGTCATTTCTTAGCGCGAAGGCTCTTATCCACGTATTGGTTTTTTCAAGGCTCGACTATTGTAACATTTGCATCAGTGCCTACCACGATACCTGTTACACGATCTTCCGATGATAATGAACGATGTCGTAAAGGGAGTACGCCGTCACCCGAATATAAGTATTTCTAGTATTCTTATGGATTTGCATTGGTTACCAGTGTCCGAGAGGTCTAACTTTAAGATTCTCAAGCTTGTGTATAAAGGACTACACGGAGCAGCCCCAAGGCAACCTGAACCTTCTGTATTTCTGCGTAGTTATGACAATTTTAAGCTCACTTAGCCTATGTTCAAAAATAAGTATGATGAAAGCCGTTTTAGTTCTACGTGTCCTAGGCTTTGGAATTCTTTGCGTTTTTATACAAGAAATAAATCTTGTTTTAGTACCTTTAAGCGCTCACTCAAAACATAGTCATGTACCACGTGAATTTTTAAGCCAATGGCGTGCCTTGTTACAATCTAATTTGCATATACCCTCGTGTAATCCCCAAGCTCCTCCAATCAATCAAAACCGTAAAGCTAAAAATAGTTAAAAATGCCCAAAAATTAGCAACCACAGCGCCAAAATTTGGCGAACCGACAAAACAGAAAAAAGACGAATTAAACTACAAGTACACCAGAGAATACATAAATTACAAGAAAATTTATTTTTGCGAAAATTTAGCGAAATTTGAAATTTCGCTAATCTGCTTAATTGGTGAAAATCAAAAATCGGCTCTGACAGGGTTTTTTAGCCCTGCCCTAAACTGCCTTCATGCAAAACTTCGAGCAAATTAAACAAAATTGGTAGGAGGAGTAGGCTTTTTTCGCTAAGATCTGATCGGCCAAATCGAGTGGGCCATATTTCCACAAAATTTCACTGTGATCCGATGAAAATTGAAACAGAAATAGTCAAAAACAGAAGTTTACAGACGAACGGCGGACAAACGACAGAGGTCCTACGCGATGGATATAACACACGTGGTCAAAGGCCATCTGTGCTAAAAAATAAAAACACTTGCTTTTTTCGCTTTCAAATTACACTCTGTAATATCGCTTGAGTATCTAGAATTTTATCTTATGACCATTTCTGTTTTACAAATTGTCTGGACGTGCTTTCGTGCAAGTGGTCTTAACGTAAACTAGGCATAAAAAAGACAGCTTACTTTCTCCACGGAAGCAGTTGTTTCTTCTTGTAAGAATCTACTATCCAAGCTGCCTCAACAATTTTGCCCTTGCCTTTCACTTGGTTATACTTCGGGGTGTTCTCAAAAGCACATCTTAAAGTCATACAAGAATTAAACACTATCATTTGAGTTTCTTTTGCCGTCTCTTCAGCAGGGAAACTGTCCCTTCAACAAGGAAACTGTCCCTTCTGCAGAGTGACTGTCCCTTCAGCAGGGAAACTATCCCTTCTGCAGGGTGACTGTCCCTTCTGCACGGAGACTGTCCCTTCTGCAGGGAGACTGTCCCTTCTGCAGGGAGACTGTCCCTTCAGTACCGAGACTGCCATTTCGGACAATATGAAATGGAAACTGGACTGATTTCAACTTGGAATGCAAAGTTTGAATTGTAGAACTTATAATAATTTGAATGCCAATGACACGGAATAAAACAAGGGGCACACTCTAATTGAGTTCTTCCTGTCGACAAAACCCTCATCGACGCTATGTCTTATTTCATTTTCAGCATTAAGATTCAATCACAACACGCGGCTTCTGTGTGGGGTAATTGTGGAATATTTATCGCGAATGTTCTGACATATCTATTTGTATAACAAAATTAATTCATAAGAAAAGCACTGTTCACTATTTAACAGAGGAAAGTCATGAAAACAGCTGGTGGTTTACATGAGGTGAGTACACGCTTTGCTCCAGTTGGGCTTGTAATCGGCTCCCATCTCCATGGCTTTATCCCGGATCTTGCCTCGCTCTGGATTCTCGTAGCCGCTCATTACAAACACCACTTTACTCATGAGACTGGAAAACTCCTTTTCCTTGGATTTCTTGGGTGGTTCAGCTAAAAGCAGGAAATTATAAAATGCATCCGCTTCCAACGTACCGTATCTTAACATATGTGCACACTGGCCCGGACGATCTAACAAAGTGCTTGCTCAAAGACAACGTAACGGAAAGCCAGCTCTAAAAATAAATGGTTGAACAATTACCATTGGGCATTGATCTGACTGTGCCTTGAAAACAAATGTGTAAATAATACGCTATAAGTTATACGTGAATAACAGTAATCAGTTATATAAAAGCTATATGATGACAACCATGGCAAATTCTTTTTCTGCATAATTTAAAACTATTTTTTTATAATTGCGCTTACTCTGAAATGAAATGTCAGTGCAAACCAACAACTTCACAATGACAGCCATTAGTTGGCAGTAACCGCCCGATAGATACTACGAGGAGAATGCTTACTTTTGGTTCGTTTCAAAGGAGGCGTGGCCGTGGACGAGGTGCGTGACGTCACAGAGCTGACACTGGTCGACTGTTTGGTCAAGGACGGCTTCATTGTGACGTGCTTACTCGTCGATGCCGAAGCGTCATCACCCTCAACAGAGTGCTTACGCTTGCTCTAAAAATAACATCAAGTGATGTCCTTACAAACAGTGGGCTCTTGAAAGAAGACATCCTTGTTATTGAGATGAACTGATTTTATTTCAACAAATTTCCAGAACGAACTCACCTTATCTAATAGTTAATGCATTTATAATATCAATAAAATCAACTCTCACCATTTTAACAAAATACCATATTTGATATTAATTTTTTTTATTCATCCTATAACTTATTTGTTTTTGCGGTTACACATGCCCTATTATTTGACATGGAGTTTCCACAATTATGTTATGGTGAACTTTTTTCTTATCAGAATTTTCGATTTCTTCAAAGTCAAAACCGGACCCAAAATACTTGCTACACCTACACAATTACATGAAATAACATGAGAATCTGCTTTAAAAAAACAACAAGAAACAAACAAACAAAACATCAGGTTTTCTATGAACAGCTTACGGTGGACGGGGATGGCGTTGATGACGTCACAGCGGGTCGGGATTCTTCGGCCAGCCTCGCCGCGGCTCTAACTGCTGCTGCCCCTGTAGCAGTTCACAGCAGTTGTATCACATCACTTGCTTTCTGTCATTTTCTATTTTTTCTCGATTAAATACCACCGAATCAAATGACACGCCGACAACTTATAGACGAGTGTAAGATTTGTATTAGGCCGGAAGGGGGGGGGGGCAGAGCTGCCAGATAGTACTGGTATTCTCTATGGGTAGTGCAGAAGTTTAGTACTGTAATTTCTTTATAAACGTCCTTAAAAACGCCACTCTTGAATTTTATCTCAGATCAAATAGGCCGCTTCGTAATCAGACTGGCGGGATTGTATTTCACGCAGCCATTACACAGTGCAACCAGAGAAATTGGACCGCCAGTGGAACTAAACTAAAGTAGTCCGGGGTGATCCTATTTCTGGGGTTGCTAATGGAAGGCACCCTACTACCAAAAAGTGGTCCTATTCAGGGCTGGTATGAAATATTTCGAATGAAATATTTCTTGAAATATTTCATGAAATATTTCACTGTAAAAATTTCAAAAATTTCACATGTTTTGAAATTTTTAAATAAGAAATAAGTTGGACATCAAGAATACCAAATACTGACGGATAAGTATCAACGGACATTCATCTCAAGTTGTCAGTTAACTTTTTGCGTTGGCATAACCCTACCAGTAAACAATGCATCCACAGAAACCCTGCGTAGTCTATCACTTTTGAGTAACAAAGCTAGCAGTTGCTGGCCTATAGTACCGTTGACACATCTACTCCGGGTATCTGAGCGGGTGTTTCTAAGAGGTCGGGAGAGAGGCAGGAGGGTTTATAGTAACTGCTGAAAGGGGGCTCACTGTTAACAGCACAAGGGAAAGAGGTCGGATATGTACACAATCGGTCAAAAATATAGCAGACAACATGTTAGCTAAACAAACAGGGAGCAACTCAGTCCCGAGTTTGCTTCAAGTTTAGCACTGTTTGAATAGTCACCCCTAATTCTGCAATTAAGCAGTGTTTCCCATTTAAACGAGAAAAATCTTTGCCTTATCCGGTTTTACGATAAAGCGGTATGCAATTATCCCGTTAAAAATACATAATCAACCGATTTATGCGTTTAACCGGTATGCGATTCAGTCATTTTATCTGTCTACGCGTTTTTGACAGTGGTATTTGTTAAATTAAACCTACAGATATTACGCATAGCCTGAGAATGTGGTTTTTTCTAATGTGCTTTGAAACATTTCTAATATTTCAATATTTCTGAAATATTTAAAAAAGTTCAAATTTGATGAAATTTTTAAAAATTTCGAAATTTTTACCAGCCCTGGTCCTATTTGTGAAGTGGACTGATTTGCGGGGTGGTCCTGTCCCGGGATTATGCTGTATTTAACTGTAGATGTTCACCTGTAAGTGGTGCTGGCTGGGGTTTGTCTTTCTTAGCAAACAAAGAGCCAGTCTTTATGTCATCCTCACTTTCTTCTTTCATCTTAAAGGCCCCTAATTTCGTCTGTCAATCACATCAATAACTACAAATACAACTTTATTAAAAACGGTATTAAAAACATCTTAAAACGCTTTTTAATCTGCCTAGTTTTTTTAAACGTAACTTCGATTTGGCAATCTATTCGGAACGCAGTCTGGATGATATCTACATCCCACACTTACACAGAAGTACGGTCTCGGCTGTTGTATTGGGAGAGACACAAACACTATACACACGCTCGGGTTGAATGTGAACTAGATTAGCTGCAAGTGAAACTAGAACCTCATTTCGCTAGCGAAATGTTAAACACTTGACAAAAATTAAAACGCAAAAATACTTCCTTCAATGGGTTACTTCTTGAATAATATATTACAAACAACACAGCTTGAATACGTCTTATAAGCCGAGTAGTGTTTGGTTTTTGTTGGCTTTAGGTTTTATTGACTGAGCAGGCATACGCTGTGTTATCTATTTACGCAGTGAGAGCTCGCACAAAGCTCAGCAACTGTGTGTTCTGTTATGTACATTAAATGTTCTGCATTTACTTGTAAAAATACACTCTTTTCACATGGCGTTTTAACAAAGAAAACGAAATCGAAGACGAAAATAACAAGCATGTCCAGGGACATGGTGACCAGCCGTGACCTACAGAATATATATCCAAGAATCACAGACAAAATCATGATCAAATTCGCAGACAGCGGTTACGAAAAAAGCCGTAACTGAATGGAGAAAATATTCGCTCACTTGATCGATGTAGTTGTGGCTGATGAGGAGTCATTCTTTCAATTCTTTCATAAGGGGAAAAAATTAAAAAATGCCCCCCATTTAGCCAATTTTTGGCGGATCGCCAAAATGAGTAATTTTTCAAAAGAGGCCTACCTAGGGAATATTCATGCAAAATTTGAAGAAAATCTGACCGAAATTGTGGGAGAAGAAGCATTTTGAAAATTGGCAACCACAAAATTACAAATGTCTCCCATTTAGCCAATTTTTGGCGGATCGCCAAAAAGAGTAATTTTTCAAGAAAGGTCTACCTAAAGAACAACTATCCAAAATTGGAAAGGAATCCGATCAAAATTGTGAGAGAAGAAGCAATTTGACAATTTGACACCAAAAAATTAAAAAATGTCCCCCATTTGGCCAATTTTTGGCGGATCGGCAAAATGAGTAATTTTTCAAAAGAGGCCTGCCTAGGGAATAATCGTGCAAAATTTGAAGAAAATCTGATCAAAATTGTGGGAGAAGAAGCATTTTGAAAATTGGCAACCGAAAATTTTCAAATGTCCCCCATTTAGCCAATTTTTGGCGGATCGCCAAAAAAAATAAACTTTAAAGAGAGGCCTACCTAGAAAACACTCATGTATAATTTGAGAGGAATCCGATCAAAATTGAAGGAGAAGAAGCCTTTTAAGTAAAAGTTCACACACGTACATACACACATATACAGGTATGTCGGGAAACAAACGACGAATCGCGATTTCTTCTCCAACTCGCGAAATGTACGCCAAAAATCTAACTTCGTTATTAGGGACTTTTCAGACATAAGTTGTATATGAAAATCTCGGTAGATTTTTTTTACATTCAATTCCGAAAGCGAAAATATATAAAAGACAACAGATTAAGAGAAATTTAACAAAGCATGAACCCTGCGAAACAGAATATTTTGTTTACATAATTTGCATATTTTACACCATTTTTTGATATCTGCAACTATAAGTTTGATGTGAATCGAGACTGTGTAAAAAATGTAAACAAACCGATTTTGTTTATAAACAAAGGCCACGTGCTTTCTGTAAAAGAGTATTAGGGAAACACTAAATAAAAGCCAAACAAGCGTAGAGTTTGTTTTCTTTTATTTACACCTTTTATTTTATTTATTACATAATCCCAATGTAATATTTATTTTCTTTCATTTCTATACATAAACTATTTAACATTAATTGAAGATTTACAAAATATTGAAGAGCAGCACAAAAGATATTAAAACAGATGAATGTTTAAAAACATAGATTTATATTATACAGATGAATTGTTTAAAAACAAAATACAGATTTATACAGATGAATGTTTAAAACCAAAACTCTTTTAAAATATAACCAAAATACAGGAAAAATAATACAACAAAATCCTTCACTGATATAACCGTCTTGTGTAAATAACCAACTCTATCTGATTTTCAAGCTCAGTGTTATGTACACTACTTAAAATTTAATGATAGGCCGAAAAAAACGTGAGGCAATGAGATATAAACCACATAAAAGCTTCCTAAAGAAAACAAAATACACAGCAGAAACTTTCAAACTAACTTGCGAAATGTACGTACACAACCATGCACAAAATTTGCAAGTTTAGAGACCATGCAACACAACTTGGGTGTACTACCCCTCTCGTGACGTTCATAAAGTTAATGTCGGTGACTTCGTATGAGAAAAATTAACTGAAAATAACACAATTAAAACTTTCAAACTGACATGCGAAATGTACGTACAAAATCATGCGAAATGTGCGAACACCAAAATTTTTTAATCACGGAAACATCGGCAAATTTTCCAAGTTTTGAGACAATGTCACGTTTGCGCGTACGCCCTTCTCGCGACGTTCATAAATTTAAAGTCGGTCACTTCGTATAAGAACAGTGAACTGCAAATAACAGGTAAAACTGACAAGCGAAATGCACGTTTATACACAATCATGCGAAATGAACGTATAACAACCATGCATGTGACACGGTCTCAAACTTTTGACAATTTTGCCGATGTTTCTGTAAATAAGCACATTTTGGTGTTCGCACATTTTGCATGGTTGTGTACGTACTAAAGTAGGTGACTTAGTATGAGAAAAGTGAACTGCAAATAACACAATTAAAACTTTCAAACTGACATGCGAAATGTACGCACACAACCATGCGAAATGTGCGAACACCGAAATTTTCTTAATCACGGCAATATCGGCAAAATTTCCAAGTTTTGAGGCTCTGTCACATACCTTTTGCTCGTACTACCCAATCTCGTAACGTTCATAAACTTTGAAATTGGTCACTCCGAACAGAGAACTTTCGAACTGACAACGAAATGTACGCTCATACACAACCATGCGAAATGTAATGCAACCACGCGAAATCTGCGACGCAAGTATTTATTTTTTTTAAATACATAGGCAAACTTGGCAGCTTTTGTCACCTGTCACATGAAACTTATCCGTACTACCCATCACCGCCACTTTCATAAATTTACAGACTGTCACTTTATACAAGAAAAATCAAATGCAAATAACACACTGAAACTTGATACGCGAACGCACATAACCATGCGAAATGTACGAAACAAAAACACTTCTTAATACCTCGGCAAATTTGGCAGGTTTTGAGACCCCGTTACATGAAAATTGCCCGTACTACCCAGAACCGTGACGTTCATAAATTAAAAGTCGGTCACTTCGTATAAGAACAGTGAACTGCATGGAAAAAATGATACAAAAAAAAAAAAAAAATTCCCCACACTTGTGTAAACCAAAACAGAATCCCACGAACATGACATCACCGCGAAATGTCCCCAAAACAGTTTATTTTTTTAACGGATTTGAAGCTTCATCCGCCTTTTTATTTTTCTTGTGAAAATTTGAAAGGTATGCCCGCAACTGAACTTTGTCCCTGTGTCCTAAAATATCACATGCTAAATGTACGTCCAAAACCATGTATGTAACAGGGTTTCAAACTTCAAAAATTTTGCCGATGCTTCTATGAATTAGAACATTTTGGTGTTCGCACATTTCGCATGGTTTTGTACGTACTTAATTCGGCCACTTGGTGTGAGAAAAATGGACTGCAAATAATGCAGCTAAAGCTTTCGAATTGACAAGCGAAATTTACGTACACAATTATGCGAAATGTGCGAACACCAAAATGTTCTTACTCACAGAAACATCAGCAAAATGTGCAAGTTCTGAGACCCTGCCACATATCATTTTCTCGTACTACATCGTCTCGCAACGCTCATAAATTTAAAGTCGGCCACTTCTTATAGGAGCAGTGAAATGCAAATAACACAGCTAATACTTTCGAACTGACAAGCGAAATGCACGCACACATCTACAACCATGCGAAATGTAGTGCAACCACGCGAAATCTACGACGCAAGTATTTCTTTTTTAAATACATCGGCAAAATTGGCAGCTTTTGTGACCCTGTCACATGAAACTTATCCGTACTATCCATCACCGCCACTTTCACAAATTTACAGTCTGTCACTTTATACAAGAAAAATCAAATGCAAATAACACACTGAAACCTGATACGCGAACGCACATAACCATGCGAAATGTACGAACCAAAACACTTCTTAATACCTCGGCAAATTTGGCAGGTTTTGAGACCCCGTTACATGAAAATTGCCCGTACTACCCAGACCCGTGACGTTCATAAATTAGAAGTCGGTCACTTCGATTAAGAACAGTGAACTGCATGGAAAAAAAACTGATACAAAAAAAAAAACTCCTCCCACTTGTGTAAACCAAAACAGAATCCCACAAAAATGACATCACAGCGAAATGTCCCCAAAACAGTTTATTTTTTTTTAAATGGATCTGAAGCTTCATCCGCCTTTTTATTTTTCTTGTAAAATTTTGAAAGGTATGCCCGCAACTGAACTTTGTTCCTGTGTCCTAAAATATCACATGCGAAATGTACGTCCACAACCATGTATGTAACAGGGTCTCAAACTTCGAAAATTTTGCCGATGTTTCTGTGAATTAGAACATTTTGGTGTTCGCACATTTCGCATGGTTTTGTACGTATCAAAGTCACACTTGGTGTGAGAAAAGTTGCCTGCAATTAACACAGTTAAAGCTTTCGAATTGACATGCCAAATGTACGTACACAACCATGCGAAATGTGCGAACACCAAAATGTTCTTACTCACAGAAACATCAGCAAAATTTGTAAAGTTTTGAGACCCTGCCACATATCATTTTCTCGTACTACATCATCTCGCAACGCTCATAAATTTAAAGTCGGCCACTTCTTATAGGAGCAGTGAACTGCAAATAACACAGCTAATGCTTTCGAACTGACAAGCGAAATGTACGCACACATCTACAACCATGCGAAATGCAGTGCAACCACGCGAAATCTACGACGCAAGTATTTCTTTTTTAAATACATCGGCAAACTTTGCACCTTTTGTGACCCTGTCACATGAAACTTATCCGTACTATCCATCAACGCCACTTTCATAAATTTACAGTTTGTCACTGTAAACGAGAAAAATCAAATACAAATAACACTCTGAAACCTGATACGCGACCGCACATAACCATGCGAAATGTACGAACCAAAACACTTCTTAATACCTCGGCAAATTTGGCAGGTTTTGAGACCCCGTTATATGAAAATTGCCCGTACTACTCAGACCCGTGACGTTCATAAATATGAAGTCGGTCACTTCGTATAAGAACAGTGAACTGCATGGAAAAACTGATACAAAAAAAACTCCCCCCACTTGTGTAAACCAAAACGGAATACCACAAACATGACATCACAGCGAAATGGTCCCGAAATAGCGTCTTTTTTTTAAACGGATCTGAAGCTTCATGTTACCATGAAAACACTGACATTACTAACACCATGGAAGACATCACGTTTCACCGCCAGAAAATGCAACGACAGAAACATAAGCATAAAAAACATGTTATACAATGAATAGCAACGAAGGAAGTGTATATTTATCCTTTCTACTTCGCTACCGTGCGCTTTGCGTCTTCAACATTTTTCCCTTCCCACTCGAGTTACACAGTTAGTCCCACACACGAACCCCGTGCCAAGGTAAGACTTGAACGTCACCGCACAGCCCCCCTCCCTTACTTTCATTTCTAACAAGTACGCTTTCTGACAGCGAAACTAAAAACAAATTAAAACAAATACTCGCTGGGTCAAACAGCATGATTTCATAAAGACAGGTGTCCTGACTTAATACTGGAAAACGAAAAAACCTGCCCCGTAATTTTTGAAAGCTCTTGATAAATCGACAATCCCCTACCACCAATCCCACCCACCCACCCCCAATATTAAATGAGTATGTTTGTCAATACACCTTTTCCTGTCTACCTAGCAAGTGCTTTGTTTAAACCAACCGCACGAGTTTAAGTAATAACGCCACAACCGATGGCCCCCGATGCCGACTTACAACACTACGTCCAGTGTTACCATGAAAACACTGACATTACTAACACCATGGAAGACATCACGTTTCACCGCCAGAAAATGCAACGACAGAAACATAAGCATAAAAAACATGTTATACAATGAATAGCAACGAAGGAAGTGTATATTTATCCTTTCTACTCCGCTACCGTGCGCTTTGCGTCTTCAACATTTTTCCCTTCCCACTCGAGTTACACAGTTAGTCCCACACACGAACCCCGTGCCAAGGTAAGACTTGAACGTCACAGCACAGCCCCCCTCCCTTACAAATTAAAATAAATTTTGCCGATGTTTGTGAATTAGAACATTTTGGTGTTCGCACATTTCGCATGGTTTTGTACGTATCAAAGTCACACTTGGTGTGAGAAAAGTTGCCTGCAATTAACACAGTTAAAGCTTTCGAATTGACATGCCAAATGTACGTACACAACCATGCGAAATGTGCGAACACCAAAATGTTCTTACTCACAGAAACATCAGCAAAATTTGCAAGTTTTGAGACTCTGTCACATATTATTTACTCGTACTACCCAATCTCACAACGTTCATAAACTTTGAAATTGGTCACTCCGAACAGAGAACTTTCGAACTGACAGTTAAAAAGAAAACTCCCCGCACTTGTGTAAACCAAAACAGAATACCACAAACATGATATCACAGCGAAATGTCCCCAAAATATTTTCTTATTTTTTAAACGGATCTGAAGCTTCTTCCGCCTTTCTATTTCTCTTGTACAAATTTGAAAGGTATGCCCGCAACTGAACTTTGTTCCTGTGTCCTAAAATATCACTTTCCTCTGAAAGGCAGGACTTGATTTCTTTCATCGTTGGCGGCTTGTATCGGTCAATGTGGCCTTGGAAATGTTTATGCACCGCCTCTTTTTCCTCTGTTGTCCACGGCCTACTCGAACCTGTAAAATAATTTGCACAAGTGTAAAACATGTGTATCTAGCAAAATAAATTTGTGAGTTTACATTAAGTGTCGAGCATTGCAAAAGATAAGGCGAGATTATAAAATGTAAGTGCAATGAACTGTCAATTCTTGCGAAAGCACACGTTACATTCAATATAGTTTTCGCAACGCTATTAACAGAACCACGCGAAATGTACCACCTAAAATTTATGTGAACCGAATGCTTTCTGTTAAATCCTACCTTTAGTTTTCTTGGGACTCTCTGACCTGCGGCTGTGACCGGATTTCTTCCGTTTCTTTTTCATAAGTGATGATACTGAGGTGACAGGCAAAGGAATTTCATATTCCACCTCGTCTGAAAGAAAAACATAAATGAACACGTCTAAATGCAATGTTTTTGCTTATATGCAAGAGAAATTAATTATACATAGTGAAGGGTCAACAACATACAATTAAAAACAATGTTAAATATTCATCTACACTAAAATTTTCTTAGTCTCTCACTCCATGCGAAATGTGAAGTACATCTTTCTTTAATATTTTTGCTTGTATGCTTGTACCTGAACTATCGTCTGAAGCATCAGCGGTCGGTGGAGCAGGAGCGGAAGGAGCTGCTGTTTGTTGTTTTTTTGCTTTGGTACTTTTTTTCTTCTGCGCTTTCAGGAAATTGAAGATTTCTCTCACAGAACGACCCAGTAACATTTCCTCGTCTCGAACTCGATCCTCCACTTCATCTAACGTTGGAAGACTACCTCTGTGGTGTAATTCTTTCTTGAATATGGTCTTCATGAGAGCCACTTCAACTTCACTGAAGTGGGGACGAGTTGCTTGATCGCCTGTAAAAACATAAAAAAATGCCACTTTGTTATAAATAACATTGGCGGAGTTGCAGCAGTACCAAAAACCTGCGAAATTCAAAGGTCACACATTTTATTACTACTGTCTCATGTTTTGTACAGCCTTGTAAATGATAATTACATTCTGAACAATGTTTAAAAAAAAATAATAAAAAAAAAACGTTTAATGAAATAGTCATTACAAATATCACCCCTTTATCATCTTACACAACTTTACTCCTGACTGTTTACGCACAATTCAAGCGAAATCCGATTAATAGGTTTCTTACCCAGCAGTCGTTGCTCCGTCTCTCTTATGACGTCCACTTCTCCCTCTCCGTCTGATTCTTCAACATCACCTGCGAACAGCATAGACGGGTATCAAATTAACTCCCAATTACATATACACGTCATTTTCGCGCCAAACTGAACTGTGTGTTACTTCAAATCTTCTCAGCTGTAAAACATACATGGGAACGGGGTCGAAAAAAGTAGGAAAATAAACGTACTGAAACACACACATCTTAAAACATTTTTTGGGTTTTT
Organism: Protula sp. h YS-2021; assembly: GCA_949752745.1. Lineage (NCBI taxonomy): Eukaryota > Metazoa > Annelida > Polychaeta > Sabellida > Serpulidae > Protula > Protula sp. h YS-2021. The sequence goes on along the minus strand of OX457029.1, from coordinate 8,625,601 downwards.
TAACATCTCCCTGTTACAAAGTCAGCTAACTATACTTTTCAAATTTTCTTACAAATTTTGAAGTACATTTTGCACGTAAAGTGCAACATAAACCTACTTTCCGTTGGTCCACCCTGTGCAGTCACCTCGCCAATTTCCACATCCGGCAACGCTTCGTAGCCCGTTTGTTGGTATGGTTCCCTTGGCTTCCCACTGTTTATGGCAATGAGGACCTGTGCCACTTTACTCTTTTCGACAATGTCGACCGGTAATCTGTAGTAATCCCTATGAACCCTTATGTCGTGACCCATGAAATTTGCCAAAAAGTCCTGCTCTACGTGCGGCAAGTTTAACACTTGCGACATCGTTGCAAGGTGTTTTCGCATGTTTGTTGAATTAAAAATGTTCAAGTCGGTAAGGCCTGCTTCCACTGCTACCTTTTTTACCGCGACGTGCCCCTCCATCGGTGTGTTATAATTTCCGGGACGTGCAAAGACATAAACCGAGTTCTTGTGGACGTACTTTTCGCGTAGCTTCAGCAGCAGCTTGATGTTTTCGTGCATATCGTTTGTTAACAGCACCGATATTCGTCTAGAGCATTTCCCCAAGAACTCAATCCTGATCAATTTGCTTGCCAACTGCTTTTCGAATTCCTGCATTCCCGCTAGATATTCGGGATCTGGCTCTGATGAAATTTTCAGACCGTCAGTTAAATCCTTCAATAGCAACCTTTCGACCTCACCACTGCGTTTTCTGTTGAACATTATCACCTGTGCGAGGGTATACACCACGACTTCCCTATAGATGTCTTCTTTCGCCGGTTTCGTATGAAGTACCTTCATTCTGTTCGATATGTGTTGGAAAAACTTGTCAATGTCTTGAAACATTGGCAGAATTTTTCTCTTGTTAAATTTTCGTCGCTTTAGCAGGAAGTTAGCTCGTCTGGACAAACATGTGTAATAACGATCGAGCACAGAATGGAACACAGAGGCAATCTTGTTTTTCGAGTAGTCTCCATTTCGTAGGCAATGCATCTCGTATTCGGTTGCAAGGGTTCTTAGAGTTCCTCCTAATCTCATAACCGCCGATGGATGGCTGAATTCTTCTTGTGATGCTGGTCCTTCGTCCTGGGACATTTTAATAACGCTCTCCATTAGCCTGTAGTGGCCAGGGTGGACTAGGTCTTCACTGCTTACGAAAACATCGGGATATTTCTCGCGACACAGCTTAAGTAACTTTGCCAAAGCTATGACGGGTTGTGTTATCATACTTTGCGCCTTCGACATATGACCATGTTTATCGGATAAAAATTCCATCAGCTCTAGCAGCAACTTGTCGTTCCTTATGATCTCCGTCGTATGACACGGGTGCATGCGTGCCAAAGCCTTTTTAACAGATTCAGACTTGGTGTCCACTTGCATCATTTTAGCTCTTGCCTCAGGAACAAGTCGTTTTCGCGTAGTTTTTTCGGGCGTATCAATTTTCTCTCCTTTTTCCCGTCGATCTGCATTTTGCTTACATTCCCTCCTTTGATGACGTGCGAAGTTTTCTTTCGTTATCATTGCCTTGCAGTATGGACACAACAGGTACTCTTTTTCTTCAGTCGCTTTCTCCCTCTTCCTCATGGTGTTTCGGTATTTGACAATTAAGTCTTTCAACCCTTTCTTTTTGGCCTGTTTGTTGTACCAATAATCTCCCAATTTTCGAATTCTATCCATTCCAATGCACGACAACGCTTGTCTTTGATTTCTTTTATAACTTTTATTTCGTCTTCGTTTCGATGGACGCCTGTGCAATGTTCGGCTACACGTGCAATCAATTTGTGACAGAAGAAACAACAATGCTTTTTTTTACTGGCTGGGTCCAGTCTTGGTAGATCGAAATCACTATCCGCAGTTGCTACCGTTGAAGATTCAATTGCAGTAGCTGGTTCTGTATCCGAGGTTTCGCTTCTTAAAGCTGATGGTGTTGAAACCGTTCGTTTCGCTGACTTGCGACGTGATTTCATTGGGGTCGATGTGACGGGCGTAGATTCGGATCTGTCGGTACTTGAACTAAACATCGGTCCCTCTGTTGTGTCTTTTTCTCCAACAGGCACCGATGGGTCCTCCATCTGACCGTGTTCGTCGCCTGAGATCTCGCTACTTTTCACTGATCTGCGAACCGTTGCTTTCGCCGCTTTTCCTGGAGTTGTGACAGGGGTTTCATTAGACTCACTGCTACTTGTAGTAAATGTATGTTTTTTTCCTGGTACCCTTTTCTTTTTCGCAGTGGGTACGGAGTCTGAATCACCATCATGAGCGTGGCCAGAGCTTCTGACGGACTTGGGCTGTAACTCCGACTTTGTAAGATATTTCTGTCTCCCTCTTTTGTCTTTCTCTGGCGCCGATGAGGCTTTCAATTGACTGTGTTTGCCACCTGATCTCTGGCTACTTTTCACTGCTGGTCTGCGAACTATTGCTTTTGCACCTGATCTCTGGCTACTTTTCACTGCTGGTCTGCGAACCGTTGCTTTCGCTGCCTTTCGTGGAGTTGATGTGATAGGGGCTTCATCAGACTCCTCATCACTGCTACTTGAACTAAATTTATGTTTTTTTCCTGAGAGCCTTTTCTTTTTTGGAGTGGGTACGTAGTCTGAATCATGGTCACGATCGACGGAAGAGCTTTCATCGGACTGGGGCTGTAGCCTTTTCTGTTTAGGGCGAATTCGCAGTGAGAAACTCTTTGGCTTTTCTATCTGGGCCACTGATACGGGAGAACTGTTTTCTATCTGAGCCATTGGTACGGGAGAACTTAATACCGATGAATCTGAGACGTGTTGTTCAACATTCAGTTCTAACGGAATGACCTCTCTTAGGGACACCTCGAACACCTCAGGATCACAATCTTTTCCCGCCTCTGCAATAAATATATTAACCTAAAATAGCACTGAAATTCAGACAAAGAAATCATGGCAAATGCAAAGCAAGTCATTTTTACACAAGTAGGACAAAATACTACCATACCACAGCGAATGTAACCCCCTCTCATATGTTTGCATCATGAGCTGGTTACTTCAATTTGTTAATAACATTAACTGCAAATGCTAAACCTCATATCGCACTTTTTGGTTAAAAAATAAACATTGTTGTGTATCAACATGTCGCAGTGAAACGAACCGAATTTAAAAAAAAAAAACCACAGCAGACTCCAGATTTAGGGCACCAAGTGGCGAGTGCTGAAACTGAGTTCAATCTATCTTTTTTTTTCTTTGAGAAAGGGGCGGGGTGAGGGGGGGGAGAAGGTTGCAACCCACCATAGCCCCCTAATTACACCAAGTACACATTTTTGATTCTGGTGTATCAACATATTGCAGTGAAACGAACTGAATTTTGAAAAAAAAACCACAGCAGACTCCAGATTAAGGGTACCAAGAGGTGAGCGCTGAAACTGAGTTCAATCTATTTTTTTTTCTTTGAGAAAGGGGCGGGGTGAGCGGGGGGGGGAAGGGAAAGTTGCAACCCATCGTAGCCCCCTAATTACACCAAGTACACATTTTTGATTCCGGTGTATCAACATATTGCAGTGAAACGAACTGAATTTTGAAAAAAAAAACCACAGCAGACTCCAGATTAAGGGTACCAAGAGGTGAGCGCTGAAACTGAGTTCAATCTATTTTTTTTTCTTTGAGAAAGGGGCGGGGTGAGGGGGGTGAGAGGGAAGGTTGCAACCCATCGTAGCCCCCTAATTACACCAAGTACACATTTTCGATTCTGGTGTATCAACATATTGCAGTGAAACGAACTGAATTTTGAAAAAAAAAACCACAGCAGACTCCAGATTAAGGGTACCAAGAGGTGAGCGCTGAAACTGAGTTCAATCTATTTTTTTTTCTTTGAGAAAGGGGCGGGGTGAGGGGGGGGGAGAGGGAAGGTTGCAACCCATCGTAGCCCCCTAATTACACCAAGTACACATTTTTGATTCTGGTGTATCAACATATTGCAGTGAAACGAACTGAATTTTGAAAAAAAACCACAGCAGACTCCAGATTAAGGGTACCAAGAGGTGAGCGCTGAAACTGAGTTCAATCAATTTTTTTTTCTTTGAGAAAGGGGCGGGGTGAGGGGAGGAGAGGGAAGGTTGCAACCCATCATAGCTCCCTAATTACACCAAGTACACTTTCTTCATTCTGGTGTATCGACATGTTGCAGTGAAACGAACTGAATTTTGAATAATAATAAACATAGGCATCGGAGATGCAGAGCCTTCAGCCAATAACAGCTACATCACTGTGGTCCAGTTACTCTTTTGAAATACCGCCCGGATAAAAACAACATACAAGGTGCAACGGATGAAGCGGCGGACGGGTGTTTGCACATTTACACTATATATACTTTCTTCCTGTAAAGTTTCGTGAAGCTCCGATAAATAGTTTTTGAGATATCGCCCAGACAAAAAAATTTACGGACAGACGAACGGACAGACCGATAGCAATAGCTCCCTACTAACACCAATATTACGTCCTGCGATTTTGTGAAACAAGCCGTTTGGGTGTGGGGGCGGTCTCGCCAGCAATAATGTCTTCGTTTAACGGTATTAATATTTTTCTGACCACTACACTTTACCACTGCACAAATGCTCAATACCAGCGAAATGGACATCGCATAAAAACTATTTTACTTACCACCTTTTGTTTCTTCTGTCAGCGCGCAAAACCTTTCCAAGACATGGTGCTGTTGCTCTTGCATAAGGTCCTCCTCCCTTACAGCTGTTGATGGAATAGGCCGCTGCCGAGATTTTACGGGTGCACTACAGGTCGTCAAGTGCTCTAGAAATTCAGGATCAGGTTCGGCGTCATCACGCAACATCTCAGAAAATGATAAATTTGGAAAAAAGTTTTGCTCTTGTGCTGTTGTAGCTTGTGGCTGACAAAGTTCATGGCTAGTTTGCTCCTGCCCCTCCCCCTCATCACTTGCTTTGGCCAAGACATCTGCTGAAACAAAAGAAATAAAAACAAAATGCATTTCTAAATATCTTTTCCATATAAAACACACTCAACATGCGAAACGCGATATTGCTATGTTTTAGACTTGCACTTAACCTGGATGGTTTCGCTTGCTTGACGTCCTCATCAGTTTACAACCATACCGTAAAATGTATTATATTGTATTAAAGCATACAGCTAAAAAAAAAATGAAATACGTAAAACCTACCCAAAATAGCACTTGTATCTACTGTTTGCAGTGAAGACCTGGGTTCAATGTGGGAAAAAGTTATGCCTTCAGGTTTCAGTCCTTCTACCACATCCCTCACAACACATGTCGCAATTTCCTGTCCCGCAAATACCTCCGCATCTACCCCTCCAGGCCTCTGTACCATCCTGCAAACAAGTCCGGCAGCTTCTACAACAAAACAAAATGACAGACATGAGAGTTACACAAGCAAATGGTAAATGCATTTATGTGATATACGCGAAACCAGATGCACTGCACACTTTTTTTATGTTCAACTTACTTGATAACACATCTAAAATGAGAAAGAAACAAAGCCAATAAATAACTCTGAGTTACCTTGTTGATTAAAGTGCAAGGCGAAAAGCGCTGTATTTTAATTGATAACAAAGCTAAATACGACTTACCCATTGCATTTGCAAGGTAGGTATTCCCTGGTTGGACCGTGTAAGTACCTTCCGTCTTGTGGGACAACTCAAAGATCTTGACTGGTTGAGGTACAGGTTTCACCACTCCTAAAAAAGTTAAAAGGATTTTGAATTTAAGTCATATTTTAGTTTCTTTCCGAGCATTTTTCGTGGGCGCAAACACAAAATTATTTGGAACAGCGAAATGGGCTGCAGTTGCAAACCCTAAAAACAAAAATAAGCAACACACGAGGTGACCACTTTAAACACAGCTGGGCAACAGAACATCTTATGCTTCAATAGTTAAAAAAAAATACACTTACCAAGTAATTTGCCCTCAAACGACTCTGTAGCACCCAATTTCGCATCTTCAGCCGGTTTTGTGTTACTAAAATGTGTAGCTGCCCCCTCTTTCTTTGACTTGCTAGCAAACTTTTGTAAAAGGGCACCAACGCCCGTAATAACGGTATCGCTTCCCGGACTACATTCAAAAGTGTCCCTGTCTTCTGTCTCACGCCTTCCCCTTGCTGCTACGGGAACATTTTCTGAAAATGTATCACATTCTAACTACATAAGCGAAATGAGCAGCACATCAAAGCTGGACACCCTGGATTGCATTTGTTTTGCAAACTCTAAACCACTGCGGATTCGCACGACAGAGACTGACAACTTCACGTGAAATCAAAATGCCAACTACGCTTAAAGAGACCATGTAGCGGCCAGGAATAACCTTTACATTCAATCTTCAATTCAAAGCTGTACTCACAAAACTCTTTCAATCACATTCGGAAGACCTGGAGGGCCACTACTGCTGTTGCCCTACTTGAATTTTGCACGTGACATCCTGCTAAGGCAGTGCTTAAGCAATGCCTAAGCAGGATTTCACATGCAAAATCCAAATAGGATAGCAGCAGTAATTGCCCCCCCCCCCCAGGTCTTCCGTAATCACAGCAGTGATAAGCAGTCCTTTTCGCCGACAACCATAATGCAAGAAAAAAGTTTTGAATTCTTTAAAATGCCAGCACCCGATTCCCTTGACCAAATCTGCACTACTGCTACATATGTCAGGATACTCCTTCCGACACACCTCAGCAACAATTCTTACCCTTTATAAATGCAAAAGCATCACTTACCCAGCGACTTCTCATAAGACGCCCCTTGAACAGCCGATTCCGCATTCGCTGTGTCTTTTTCGCCCTGCGATGAATGTGTGTGTGCCCCCTCTTCCCTTTTCACCGATCTCTCACAAAGCTCCTTTGACATGATATCAACGCCCGTAATGACGCAATCGCTGTCCGAACTACGTTCTTCGGATTGCGCCACCCCCTCCCCAACGGTGACCGTAACGTCTGTGTCACGGCTTCCGATTGCAGCAACGGGGACATTTTCTGAAAAAGTATAACACTGGTATTACAAACGCTAAATCACTGAATTCGTACGACAGAGACACTGACAACTTCACATCAAGTCAAAACAGCAACTAAATTTGAAAAGACCATGAAGCGCCCAGGAATAACCTTCACATTTCATCTTCAATTCAAAGCTGAACTGTACAAAACTCTTACAATCTTAGCAGTGGGCACCGATAAGCAGTCCGTTTCGCCGACAACCACAACGCACGAAAAATGTTTTGAATTCTTTGAAACGTCAGCACCTGGTTGGCTTGACCAAATCTGCACTAGTGCTACATATATCCCGATACACCTTCCGACACATCTCAGCAACAATTCTTACCCTTTATAAATGCAAAAGCATCACTTACCCAGCGACTTCTCAGACGACGCCCCTTCAACAGCCGATTCCGCATTCGCTGAGAGTTTTGTGTCTTTCTCGCCCTGCGATGAATGTGTGTTAGCCGACTCTACCCTTTTCACTGGTCTCTCACAAAGCTCTTTTGACATGGTTTTAACGCCTTGAATGACGCAATCGCTGCCCGAACTACGTTCTTCGGATTGCGCCACCCCCTCCCCAACGGTGGCCGTAACTTCTGTCTCATGGCTTTCGATCGCTGCAACGGGGATATTGTATGAAAATTCTGTGCAAGCGAAATGAACACATGTTTTAAAATTAATTTGAACTCTGTGATTTCTTCCAATGCCAATGTTTCATTCTAATGTAACAGCCGAGTCATAAACTATGACGTCCTTATTTAATCCTTGAACAATTTAAAGCTTAGCCGCACAGGACATGCATGTTCAAAATTCTGACAACAGTCCGTTTCGCTCCAGTCTTACAAGTTCCGGTTCAGGAAAATAACGAAACTGCCCTTCGGATCACACCCACAGACACACAAAAAAAAAGATGTCGAATGAAACGAGAAATACGCGTCAAGCAAAATATATGTTGTATATTCGTCCATCTGTTATTACCTGAAATCGACGCAGGGATATTTTCCGCTGCTTTCTTAATCTGGCTACAGGCTTGGTTAACATCCGAACTGTCATCACTATCTTTAACCGGTCCCCCAACAATTTCACCCACAAAATGGGTCAAGTGGCTCTGATCCCTGCGGCATAACCTCTTTGCGGCTTCTGCCCAGGCCTTGATATATCCCTTCCCGGGGTTTTTACACACCTCTTCTGCAGAAAAAAATGACGGAATACTTAATCATTCCACATTTCATTCCATACAAGTTTAGACGCACATAAATCATTCCCAAAAACCATGCGAAAACACACTGTGCGTAAAGGAAAACGATACTTTTTTATCATTCCAAGGCGTGAGCACAAAAATGACACGGACACAATGGTAATTTAAGTTTGTGTTCCACGCAAGTTACAGAGAGAACAGATACCGAAGAGAAAATTTAAAAATAGGTGTTATACGAATAAGTACAATCTCGCATATACAGTCCGTTTAGCAATGAGAACGTGCAACTGGCAATACAGGGATTCGGCACTTCATCTAAAATACTGAAAAATACAAGTCCTTTTGGGTCTGATGCTTCCAGTTAGATAATCGAACCTGCAAACTAATGAAGCATTAGCATGCAAAACTCAACGGAAACGGGGATTTGCAAACCATAAAACGACAAAACAGACATTTAACCCAATCACCGGGAAGGAAAAAAATCGAACAAGTATAATCTCGCATATACAGTTCGTTTAGCAATGAGAACGTGCAACTGGCAATACAGGGATTCAGCATTTCATCTAAGATACTGAAAAATACAAGTCCTTTTGAGTCTGATGCTTCCGGCTAGATAATCGAACCTGCAAACTTATGAAGCACTATCATGCAAAACGGAGATTTGCAAACCGACATTTAACCCAATCACAGGGAAGGAAAAAATCTGTCATTTCTTAATAACATATTACCAATTCCCACAGCCATAGGAAACGGTTTGAGCTTCCTGGGATCGGAAACTTTCTCCGGACTAAAAATGAAAGAATGTTTTGAAATCATGGATCACTCTCAGCTGCTGTAAGGACGTCACTTCTGTCCTTGTCAAGTTTTTTTTTCAGTTATTACAGGAGCAAAAAAAAAAATGTTACGATACACTGGTCTTTCAACTCTACAAAAGTATAATTTCTGCGAATAGGACGTCATCATTCCACAAGAACACGCAAAAACAAAAGGGAATCTAAATCAAACTGGTTGTACAGGACGTCCACGACCTGGAAAGGAAAGCAATAGAAAAAAAGTTTAAGAACTTACGCAAAGTCAAAACCGCAAAACGAGACTTCTATACTTCCGTCAGGGTCCCGGCCTTCCACATGTGCAGGCCACCACTTCCTTCTATAGATGTGAAGCACAACGTCACCTGTTCTGTAGCGCTGCAGATCAACGAACTGTTCTTGGACCTTGGTCTTTTTAATCCACCCTTTTTTCCGCGGCATCTGTGAAAGCAATAAGAGAATGATCATTAGCTGAATATATTGGGAATTTGAAATAACGACAACACAATCCATAAATCTTAGCGAAACTAACCGACAAGTGACCGGATACATTTGGTGTAGCATTGTGATTTTCTTTTTCTTTCTTTTTTTTTTTTTTACTGCTATGGCCATATCGGGGCCCCCTGCCACATTATTCTGATATGGGGCATTCAAAATCTCTCTAACCGTGGAGTCCCTCACGGAGTAGCAAGAAGGAATCTCAATCTTAGGTATGACCCGACAGCATGAGCTATAACTGCGCGAAATTGACCTATTTTTTTTTACATTCTAAGAGATCATCCATGCCGTTTTTTCTTCTATCATTACATCCTAATCCCACCTGAATTCAGCCGAAACGCAAAAGTTTTTCCGAAAAAGTCTAAGTGCGTATTGGCTTATTCTTTTAAGCGTTCAAGGTGGAGGGGGAGACAAAGCATCCGGACTGCGTTCAGGGTAGGGGGTTTAAAATTGGCAAAAGTCTGTGTACGTATTAACAGGGCTGGAAATTGACGGGGATCAGAGACCCTCCTTTTTGGCTACCCAGAGTCCGACTCAGCCGCAAAAAATCAGGTCTTCTTGCGCCCTATGTTATCTTAACACGGTTCGGATCCTCCCTAAATAGCTTTGGACCCTTTTTCAAAGTCCTAGGTCCCAAGGACCCGGACCAAAAGAAGCTAGTTTCCAGCAGTGGCCACTTACAAAAAATTGTAAACCAAGAAATCCAAGAAAAGACAACATCGACAGCATTTTCAAGCGAAACTGAGCAACAATTTTCTGAGCGAACATTTCTAGACACATAAATCCGTAAAATAAAAAGATATGTTAGCTCAGAATGTGCCGTCCTCACAATCAAGCCTGTATTTTTACAGCAGTATCTTACACAAAAAAGTGCCACAAAACACACCAAACACGCTAAAACAACATTTTCTCGTGATTCACAAAATCACCGCGCTTTTAACATTTGTGTATTTACCTTTCAGGTGTATCCTTATTAACTTTGTATCCACTTTTAATTTTTCAAAAATTATCCACATGTAACCTGGAAGCTTTCTGCATTGAAAGTGACGCCACCAAGAACAAAGCCGCGCGCATACACCTCGTGACAGGTTAATTTGCATACTGAGTAAAAAAAAACATTCAACTTCATGTACACAGTGTAGTGTTTCGCAGATAATTTCATTCCAAACCTTACAATATTTTTTATAAACTAACACAAACTAAAAAATATCACCAAACAAGCATTTTAATGGCAGAAAAACCTTGACAAAATAACGGATTATTTCGCGCGCAAACAGTAACAAGGCAAGTCAATCATAAAAGTAGTGCACACACAATTAAAACAGCGCTCAATAATATACAGTCAGCCTGTCATGAGCGTGGGAACCTCGAGCTTTTAGCCCGTTCAAAGATCAAAGCAAATCTACTGCGAAATAGAGCTTCTGATACGTGTTTGAATTGGCAATTCCGAAGGAGGACGGGGGCCTGGATGGAGAGGGGGGGGGGATCTGAGAAGCATATATGGAAGATAAATATGACATTTTTCGCGTGTAAATAGTAAAAAGGCAAGCCAATCTTAAAAGTAGTGCTCAAACAAATAAAACAGCGCACAATAATACACAATCAGCCTTTCACATGTGCGTGAGAATCTCTCGCTTTAGCCCGCTGACAGATGCAAGCAAATCAACTACGAATAGTCGTTTCGGTGTGTTTATCAACTGTCAATTTCGCAGTTGGCGTGTACAAGAGAGGCGGAGGAAGGGTGAGGGGGATCTGGCCGTCAAAATTTTTTTTCACTTCTAGACTTTACCAGTGCATTTCGCTTTTTTGGGGAAAGGGTGGGGTTTTCCCCAAATGCAACCAACCCCGTTGTTGCACCAATTTAACAGTACAAATACTACAATTGTTGGCTAAAAAAAAAAAGCCGTTTTGATCTGCCAAAACGTAAAGTCAACGTGAAACGAATCGATTTCTCTCTCTCTCTCTCTCTCTCTCTCTCTCTCTCTCTTTCTCTTTTTTTTTTTAAATAAAGCAACTCAAGATTAAGGACAGTGAGATAGTGAAACTCAGTTAAAGCGATATTTTTTTGGATAAAGGGACGGGGAGGTTTGCACGTCATTGTCTCCCACTAGCTACACTAATTGAGCATTAGCTACACTAATGGAGGGAGGAGTGGGGGAGTCGCGCACCCTCTCTATTTGCGTTAATACAAAAATGCACTTTTGAAGTATTAGTTTCAGTCCAAGTGAAATAAGTCGAATTTGAAAAAAAAAAAGACAGCACAAGATTAAGGTCACCAAGCAGTGAGAAACGAAACTCAGTTTAAGTGATATTGACGGAAAGACTGAGTGTATATTAGACTTCTACGCACATTACACACGCTTGTACACCCCAGAAAAATATCAAATGGCATCACTCAAGAACCTGCCTCTACACGGCGTAACCAAGCGAATTTGGGAGAATTTAGTGGCCACAGCACACTCAAGTTTAAGGGCATCAAATAATGAGAAACAAGTAATATTTGTGAAACACAAGCAGGCCCCAACCGTCTCCCAAATTCATAGGGGTATTAAGCGATGACGGACGGACGGACAGCCCAAACCTATAGGCCCCAATCCGAAGGGTTGGGACATAATGAAAGCCAATTTCAGCGATATCCACAGAAAGAGTGGGTGTAAATAAGACATATGCGGACATAAAACACGCTTGCACACGCCAAGAAAAAAAAGTTTAAAATGAATGGTACTGAGAGTTTACAGTTACTGCATCTCACACGCGACACGCATACATGTCGCTTGCTAAACTAACATGAACAGATATGAAACTCAGATAATGCAATATTTTTTTTTTCCGAAAAAAACGGACGAGGGGGGGGGGGATTTGCCCGTCATTGTATTCTCCTAGCTACACCAATGGAGCAAAACATTTTTGAAGGATTGCGTCCTGCAGTCAATAAAGCAGGCCGTTTTTAGTACGTTTATCAACTACCAATTTCGCAGTTGGCGTGTGCAAGAGAGCAGGGAGGAGGGGGGAGGAGGATCTGGCGAGAAAAATGTCTAGGTTTAACGGTGTTAATATATATTTTTTTCACTTCTAGACTTTACCAGTGCATTTCGCTTTTTGGGGAAAGGGTGGAGGGGTTTACCCCGAATGCACCCCCCTCCCACCCAGTTGTTGCGCCAATTTAACAGTACAAATACTACAATTTTTGTCTCGAAAAAACAAGCCGTTTTGGTGTGTCAAAACGTAAAGTCAATGTGAAACGAATCGATTTCTCTCTCTCTCTCTCTCTGCTTTTTTTTAATAAAGCACACTCGAGATTAAGGACAGTGAGATAGTTAAACTAAGTTAAAGCGATATTAACAGATAGACTGGGGTGAATTTGACTTGAAACACATAAAACACGTTTGCAACCCCCCCCCCCCCCCCCCACAGAAAGATACAAATGGCACAGAGTAATAACTGCATCTACTGGGCGAATCAAGTCGAAATTTGAGAAAATGTTGCGAATACAGCACACTCAAGTTAAGGCCAACAAGTAGTGAGATATGAAACTCAGTTAATGCGATATTTTTTGATAAAGGGAGGGGGAGGGGTTGCACGTCATTGTCTCCCACTAGCTACACTAATGGAGCAATATATTTTTGAAGGACTGCGTCCTGCAATGAGAAAAATAAACCGATTTCAATGCGTTTATCAGCTACCAATTTCGCAGTGGTTGTGTATTAGAGGGGAGGGGAGGGGTTCTCGCCTACAAAAATCTTAAGTTTAACGGTTTTAACATTTTTTCCAACTAACAGGCTGTACCATTGCATTTTGCTTTTGTTACAGGAGGGGTGGGAGTGGGGGCGGTGCACCCCTCTACTTGCGCTAAAGCGACAATGCACTTTTGAAGTATTATATTCAGTCAAAGTGAAATAAGAAGAATTTGAAAAAGAAGACAGCACAGTTAAGATTACGGTCACCAAGCAGTGAGAAACAAAACTCAGTTCTTCAAGTGATATTGACGGAAAGACTGAGTGTATATTAGACTTGTACGCACATGACACACGCTTGTACACCCCAAAAATATAAATGGCATCACACAAGAATCTGCCTCTACACAGCGAAAGCAGGCGAACTTGGAAGAATTTGGAGAACACAGCACTCAAGTTTAATGGCATCAAGTAATGAGACATTAAGTCAATTTCAGCGCTGGCCACAGAAAGATTGAGTGTAAATAAGACATGTACGGACACGAAACACGCCTGTTCGCACAACAAAAAGTTATAAATTGCACTGAGAGTTTACAGTGACTGCAATTCACACACAACACGCGTACATGAGGCTTGCGAAACAGACCGGCTTACATAAAGAAACCGAAAATAATATGTCAAACAAATGACTTGGTTAAAAAAAAAACAAGAATCTACGAAGAATAACAAACTCTAACGATTGCTTAATAAAATATGTGACACTTTGCTTCAGTTAAACAAAAATATGTACTTAAAAAAATGAAGTGGAAACTTTCTGGTATTATCGTCCACTACCAAAAGGGGTGTTGCCTTGCTTACCCTCAACTTTAACTTTGATTTTTGAGATTTATAGGCTACAAACAAAACAATAAATAACTTTAAAACGTATTTGCGATATTATTCTTCCTGTTTTAAATACAATTATACGGATATGCCACCCCAGAATCTACTAAAATGTAGGCCAAAAAGTAGACAACCACCTGGGGCCGGGTCCATTCCAACACGTGGTCGCGCTCCCCTGACACATGTGCTAGCACCTGATTGGTTGAAATGTGATATAAAAATAGATTTCACACAGATCGAAAGATGTGTACGTCTTCTGATTGGCTCTCGTTCCACGTGCTTTTCTCACACAGAGTTCATGGTAGGTAGCCACCTATATGTTGGTGTGAGAACTATTTTACACAGAAATTTTGAAGGTCTCTGTAAATTTCTGCGAAATAGGCATGTGGTCTCAGGTGAAAGAGCACGTCCTGTTTCGCAAAATGAGCCCCTTACACAGATTTGCGAAACGGACGACCCGACCAAAATGCGAAACGGACCGAAATTCGGTCCGTTTCACTTTAACATTGCAACGTGATACACACCAATTCGTCTTGTTTCCCGACGAAGCCGCATCCACACATACATACGTACATACGGACGACGGATACCCCTCTATTGATAAGATAAGACCAGCCCGACATAGTCGGCTGGTCTAAAAAGCACAAGCCGTATGCACGACCCTTTAGGGGTGCCTCATACCAAAAATAAATGACATCGGGTCAAAAATGTAGGAGGAGATACAGTTTTAATTTTTTTCTTTAAAAACTCGCCAAAAATTCAAAAATCACCCGATCGACTAGAAAAGCACAAGCCGTATGCACGACCCCTTAGGGATGCCTCACACCAAAAATAAATGACATCGGATCAAAATTGTAGGAGGATATGCATTTTGAAACAAAGTTTACAGCGAACTAACTAACTAACTAACTAACTAACTAACTAACGGAAGCCATCCGCAGACCGATAGGAATACCCCAGCTTACGCGTAACGTAAGCTGGGCTAATAAATAAAATAATTAAATAAATAAATATATTAGCTCCCGTAGCTAACTAAGTCTATTTTAAATTATCTTAAACAGTCAAAATGTACAGAACTTCGGTCAGATTCTTCGCATCAGAAGTGAAACTTTATGTGGAGTTGATTGGAGTTTCAAAATGACATTTCGTCAACGAACCGCGGTGTGTTTTCTTCTTCTTAGTGAGTGCACTGACCTGCATATGACGCTTGCACACTCTTTGCACACGCTTGCACACATAGCTCGATCGGCTAGTTTTTTGTCACATAATGGCCGCCACGTTTTTTTCTTTGGCGTGAGCACTGACTTGCAGATGGCGCTCGCGGCGCGTGATGGCCGCCATGTTTTTTTTCCGTGGCGCGAGCACTGACCTGTAGATGGCGCTCGCTGCGCGTGATGGCCGCCATGTTTTTTTTTTTGTCCTTGGCGCGAGCACTGCCCTGTAGATGGCGTTCGCGGCGCGCGATGGCCGCCATGTTTTTTTTTTTCCTTTGCGCGAGCACTGACCTGTAGATGGCGCTCGCGGCGCGTGATGGCCGCCATGTTTTTTTTTCCGTGGCGCGAGCACTGACCTGTAGATGGCGCTCGCGGCGCACACACAGCTCGATCTCGTCTTCAAGCTTCTCGATCTTCTGCCGCTCGCTTCTGGACATCGCTCGCTGACCGCGTATCCGGTACTGCAAAACATCACGACGTAAGATGATAGAGGTCGTTGTGTCTCAAGGTATTTATTTATCAACACTTAAGGGATAAAAACAAATCCTTTAATAGCCAAATATAGCGTGCGACTTCTGCCTATATATTGATCTGAATTATCATTATTGAATGCCAATCTACTCACCTCTTTGCCCACCCTAAGCTTCATTGGTCACTTTTCTTCCGAATTCTTTTGACTCTTGCCGCTCACCCCCCCCCCCCCCTACAGCCCACCGGCTCCCAAAACTTCGAGATCTTTAATCCTTCTCCCACCACCAGCCACTCGTCCCACATACTCACATACTGCACCCCCTCCCCCACCCTCCCCACACACTCGCCCTGCTCCCCCTCTCCCCCACCCTCCCCCACCGACTCACAAACTTCGAGATATTCATTCCACATTCAACACACTCTGCATCTGATCTCATCTGCCTCCGCCTCCAGCCATCTCCTCTATCTCTCCACCTCCCCTCCCCCGCCCCCCCCCCCCCCTTCGACACACACTCATACCCTGCTCCTGATCTCGTCAATCTTCCCCTCCCTCTCTCCACCCACGCCCCCACACTCTCACCCGCTCCGGATCTCGTCAATCGCCCCTTCCAGCTCTCTCCTCCCTCTCTCCATCCCCCCCCCCCCGCCCCACACTCACCCTGCTCCGGATCTCGTCAATCTCCCCCTCCAGCTCTCCCCGCCGCTGCACCGTCTCCCGCAGCTCCAGACTGACGCTGCGCCTCCCTGTCACCAGGTCCATGGGCCACGCGGCCATCCCCCAGCCCTACGCCGCCACACCAGCCACGACAGGACCACAAAAAACGGCGCGCGCAGGAGAGACAAAAAAAACAAAGAACACATCACACAAAATTATGAATTGTTTCACCAGGAAACAACCACCAATCCTCTTAAAATTCAAGTCAAATCCAAATATATATATATATATATATATATATATATATATATATATATATATATATATATATATATTATGTTTACATTAAGTTGGCAGCACATCAATATCTTTATATATGGCACAAAATTATTCATTTCCGACTTGAATATTTAGATATCTGGATTTTTATTGATGCTTTTCCATTTTTTTTTTTTTTTTTTTTAAATTTCAGAAAATAGGAAAATGCACTAACAGCGTATAAGACAAAGGCCAGCATGCCGAGAAGCGTAAGAGTGCTGATAGTAAACGAAACGGAATCTTCCCAGCCTGTAACACACAAAAAAAGCAGTGTGAGCGCTCTGATGGTAAACGACACGAAATCTTCCCAGTCTGGAACACAGAAAGTAAACCAGCATGAACACTCTGATGGTAAACGACACGAAATCTTCCCAGTCAGGAACACAGAAAATAAAGCAGCATGAGCACTCTGATGGTAAACGACACGAAATCTTCCCAGTCAGGAACATAGAAAGTAAAGCAGCATGAGCACTCTGATGGTAAACGACACGAAATCTTCCCACTCTGGAACACAGAAAATAAAGCAGCATGAGCACTCTGATGGTAAACGGCACGAAATCTTCCCACTCTGGAACATAGAAAATAAAGCAGCATGAGCACTCTGATGGCAAACGGCAAGAAATCTTCCCACTCTGGAACATAGAAAATAAAGCAGCATGAGCACTCTGATGGTAAACGACACGAAATCTTCCCAGTCAGGAACACAGAAAATAAAGCAGCATGAGTACTCTGATGGTAAACGACACGAAATCTTCCCAGTCAGGAACATAGAAAATAAAGCAGCATGAGCACTCTGATGGTAAACGACACGAAATCTTCCCACTCTGGAACACAGAAAATAAAGCAGCATGAGCACTCTAATGGTAAACGGCACGATATCTTCCCACTCTGGAACATAGAAAATAAAGCAGCATGAGCACTCTGATGGCAAACGGCAAGAAATCTTCCCACTCTGGAACATAGAAAATAAAGCAGCATGAGCACTCTGATGGTAAACGACACGAAATCTTCCCAGTCAGGAACACAGAAAATAAAGCAGCATGAGCACTCTGATGGTAAACGACACGAAATCTTCCCAGTCAGGAACATAGAAAATAAAGCAGCATGAGCACTCTGATGGTAAACGACACGAAATCTTCCCACTCTGGAACACAGAAAATAAAGCAGCATGAGCACTCTGATGGTAAACGGCACGAAATCTTCCCAGTCAGGAACACAGAAAGTAAAGCAGCATGAGCACTCTGATGGTAAACGACACGAAATCTTCCCACTCTGGAACACATAAAATAAAGCAGCATGAGCACTCTGATGGTAAACGACACGAAATCTTCCCAGTCAGAAACACAGAAAGTAAAGCAGCATGAGCACTCTGATGGTAAACGGCACGAAATCTTCCCAGTCAGGAACACAGAAAGTAAAGCAGCATGAGCACTCTGATAGTAAACGACACGAAATCTTCCCACTCTGGAACACAGAAATTAAAGCAGCATGAGCACTCTGATGGTAAACGGCACGAAATCTTCCCAGTCAGGAACACAGAAAGTAAAGCAGCATGAGCACTCTGATGGTAAACGACACGAAATCTTCCCACTCTGGAACACAGAAAATAAAGCAGCATGAGCACTCTGGTGGTAAACGACACGAAATCTTCCCAGTCAGGAACACAGAAAGTAAAGCAGCATGAGCACTCTGATGGTAAACGACACGAAATCTTCCCAGTCTGGAACACAGAAAATAAAGCAGCATCAGCACTCTGATGGTAAACGGCACGAAACCGTCCCAGTGTGGAACACAGAAAATAAAGCAGCATGAACACTCAGATGGTAAACGGCACGAAATCTTCCCAGCCTGTAACACAGAAAATAAAGCAGCATGAGCACTCTGATGGTAAACGGCACGAAATCGTCCCAGTGTGGAACACAGAAAATAAAGCAGGATGAGCACTCTGATGGTAAACGACACGAAATCTTCCCACTCTGGAACACAGAAAATGAAGCAGCATGAATACTCTGATGGTAAACGGCACGAAATCTTCCCAGCCTGTAACACAGAAAATAAAGCAGCGTGAGCGCTCTGATGGTAAACAAACTCGAGTCACATCGATGTAAAACTGTAATACATACACAGCAGAGCAGTGAAGTATATCTAAGCAAAGTAACTTGATGCGGAGTCCCATTTTTTTTTACCATAAATTGCATTTACAAGTTGTCGTAGTCATTTCACATAATTCCATTTAAGCACATTTCACCAATGTTTCTGAGTAAAACATAGCTAAAAAAAATACTATGACTCTATAATTTCACATAAACTAAATAAAAGTTTCTAAAAAAATTTCTAAAAACTCTTATTTATTTATTTCTTTTTTTATGTTTGCTGCAGGCAACAAGACTTACGTTCGGCCCCGTGTAAATCATGAAAGAGATTTTTAATTTTTTCCCATTCTGTGCTGTTCGCACCACCTCTTGGCGCTTTCCTGAAGTCAACAAGTGCCCTGAAGGTGGAAGCACGTTAAGATGTAGTAAACACAGTAGCAGTAGAATTAGAAGTAGTAAACTTAGTAGTGGGAAATATAGTCCTACAATATGCATGAGACGCAGACTGATTATTGCGTATGCTTGAGTTGATACTGAGTTGATACTGAATTGATACTGAGTTTATATTGAATATCACCATTTTTGTGAAGGATCGTTCTGAAATTTGACATTTTCAGTCATATAACAGTTTAGTCCCGACATTTTAACACCTTGACAGACAACTTAATTCATATCTATAACTTCTGCTAATATCGCTCCCCCCCATCTTCCTCTTACACACACTCCAACCATCCCCCCCCCCCCATTCAAAAAAAAAAAAAAATAATAATAAATAAAACAAATTAATAATAATACAATACCCAACAAGGAAGAGGACGGCGGCGGCAAATGGAAAGAGCGCAGAATACTTCAGCGCCGTGCAGCACCTCTACAACCAAACAAACAAACATGTTACCGTACCGCACATCTACAACCAAACAAAGGTGTTACCGCACCGCACCTCTACAACCAACCAAACAAACATACATGTTATCATACAGCACCTCTATAACCAACCAAACAAACGAGTTACCGTACCGCACCTCTACAACCAAACAAACCTGTTACCGTACCGCGCCTCTACAACCAACCAAACAAACAGACATCCTACTGTACAGCATCTCTACAACCAAAGTGTTACCGTACCGCACCTCTACAAACAAATATGTTACCGTACCGCGCCTCTACAACCAACCAAACATACATGTTACCGCACCGCACCTCTACAACCAACCAAACAAACAAACATGTTAATGTACAGCATCTCTACAACATAAGTGTTACCGAGCCGCACCTCTACAAAAACACAATCAAACATATTACCGTACCGCACCTCTACAAACAAACATGTTACCGTAGGGCACATCTACAACCAAACAAGCATAAAGACATGTTACCGTAAACCTACCAACCACCAACCAACCAACGAACGAACGAAACAGACATATTAGTCGCCATTAATCTGATGAAGTTGAAGCAAGTGCTTTGTTCTTTTCTTCCTGTCTTGTACATGAGAATATTACTTAGCATGACTGTACTGTCATACTTAGAATACAGTACATCAAATACTGATATAAACAACAAGTTAAGGCAGATACAACGAGGAGCACAGGTTACTGCAAACAGTGCTTTCACCGTTGTAGTTTCAAACTTACACACCAGAACAGCCACCCACTCCTTACTTACGGAATTTCAAAAGGATTTCCGTCGTACTTACGGAAACTACCGAACGACTTCCGACGTGGTTACGGAAGCTACCGAACGATATTTGCCGTACTTACTGAAGCTGCAGGGTTGGTCAGTTGTCTTCCAAGGTGAAAAATATCAGCGGTTTTTACCTCAAAAATACTTTTTGCCAGTCAAATGTGAAAAACAACCACGTTGTGCAGTTTCTCGCAAGCAGTCTGCTGCCAATACCGTGTGATGTATGTCCTCCGGTAGCAGTATATCTCTCTAGCGGTACCATTCTGTTTATCAGTGTTTACTTATTGGTCGCTTCCAGGGTTAGCAAGTTTTGGACACGATGGTAAATACCCCTGGTAAAAACCAGGTTTTTACCGTCCTGTCCAAAACAGTTTTGGATGGTCCGAAAGGGTCCGAAACTGGATTGTCAAATTTAAACTATTCAAATATACAAAACGCGTTTCTGTGTTCATTCAAACATTTCCCTGTTTGTTTGTTAACGTTTCTGCTTATGAAAACACTTTCAGTCCGCACTGCTGTTGCGAGTCGCAAATGTCACACCAGCAAACAGCCCGTCCCACCACTATCCAAATAATGCGTGCCTGAAGAGTTCGAATTCTGTTTATTTAACACAGCTCGGGAAGGGAGAGGGGAGGGAAACTCGGCATCTACATAATCTCTTGATGCTCTGGCTAATTCTTTGAAACATGGTGGTAATAACTTTTCCGGAGTTCAAAAATGCACAAAGAATTTCAAAATGCATATTCCTTTACTGTCGCTTAGCGCCTAATCTGTCACTCCGTTGGCTTTTCTCGGAGTGCCTCTTGCGCGATATAATCCCTTTTGCCACCGTGTACTGCTCTGGGGGTAGGCGGGGACGACTCGACATCTGCTTAATCTCTTCATGCTCCAGTGTCTAACTATTGTATATAAGGTGAGTCTCTTAGCTGTGAAATTATACGACTTGTGCATAAGCATTGTGTAAATATTGTGTACATAATAAACAAATCAAAGAAATATCAATGGCAAAATTATATATAAAATGCATCAAGGTTAGTTTTTATTAATTGATAGCAATAAGCACCTCAAATAAGTGTCGTTTGTGCATAGAAATTTTGTTGTTTTAGTTTCGAACCGTTTTGGACAGGTAAAAACCCTTTTGGCCGGTTTTTACCACGTTTTGACACTGTCCGGTCCGAAATAGGTTTCGGACCGTCCAAAACCCAACTCTAGTCGCTTCATATTAACTTAGTTGTCTTGAGGTATCACCGCAGTTTGCCTTTGGCACAGACAGTAGCCCCCCGTCACGTTTGATTGTTATTTTGTTATTTGCGCTGCGTGAGCACTGTTTGTGGAAGCCTTACAATTGTGCTTCGTAACGAGCCACATACGAAAAAGTGCGCACACCCCCATGACCACACACCACATGACCACACACCACATGTCCACACACCACATGTCCACACACCACATGTCCACACACCACATGTCCACACACCCATGACCACACACCCATGACCACACACCCATGTCCACACACCCATGTCTTGACTGTCACTCAGTTCCTCTACAGCTTTTATCTAGTCAAATGCGTCGTGCTTAATCACAGCAAGCAATGTTGATGGGTAAAATGCTTTTCTCACCTTTGATCACCGAATGATCTCCACTGTACTGACGGAAGCTGCCGAACAATCTCCGTGGTCCTTACGGAAGCTACCGAATGATCTCCACTATACTCACGGAAGCTGCCGAACAATCTCCGTGGTCCTTACGGAAGCTACCGAATGATCTCCACTCTACTCGCGGAAGCAACCATACGATCTCCGCCGTACTTTACCAAGTAATTCCAGAGGTACTTACGGAAGCTACCGAGCGATCTTCTCCGCCTTCCTCGTAGAAGAAGTACGCCATGGGGAGGATGAAGAAGACGAACAGCGACACGCAGCAGTAGAGGGCTACAAGCACAACAACGGTACTCATGAGGCCGTGAATCAGTGGGCTACAAGCATAACAACGGTAATCATGATGCTGTGAATGAGTGGGCTACAAGCACAACAACGGTAATCATGAGGCCGTGAATGAGTGGGCTACAAGCACAACAACGGTAATCATGATGGCTGAATGAGTGAGCTACAAACACAACAACGGTAAACATGATGCCGTGAATAAGTGGGCTACAAGCACAACAACGGTAATCATGAGGCCGTGAATGAGTGAGCTACAAACACAACAACGGTAATCATGAGGCCGTGAATGAGTGGGCTACAAGCACAACAACGGTAATCATGAGGCCGTGAATAAGTGGGCTACAAACACAACAACTGTAGTCATGATGCCGTGAATGAGTGGGCTACAAGCACAACGACGGTAATCATGATGCCGTGAATCAGTGGGCTACAAACACAACAACGGTAATCATGATGCCGTGAATGAGTGGGCTACAAGCACAACAACGGTAATCATGATGCCGTGAATCAGTGGGCTACAAAAACACAACAACGGTAATCATGATGCCGTGAATCAGTGGGCTACAAACACAACGGCATTCAATTGAGTGTGCTACAATACTAAGAAAATAAGCACAACATTTGTACAGTTCTTATAACGTGAAACGTTCTTACCCACCCCCTCCCTTCCTATGGCGTTTTTGCATTCACGGCTAACTTTAGGTCATGTGTTCATCTTGTCTCCTCAAATTTTTTTTCTTTTTTTTTTTTTTTTTGTCACTGCACAAATCCATGATGAATGCTTAAACCAACTACCGAGTGGTTCATATTTCAAAGCAATCATATGACTATGTCCCCAGCTTTTCACTTGACCACTTCACAGCTAGCCACTCCTATCGGATGCTCCCTACGGCTCGCCGCCGCGCGAAAACCACGGAAACGGGGAGTCCAAAATCTGTCTGAATCCCGCACACCATGAGAGTGACAAAACACTTTGCTAATCAAAATAAACAACTCCAATGTCAAGGTAATGAACACCCCTCACCTCCTCCTCCTCCCCTCCTCCCCCCCCCCCCCCCGCATGAAGTTCCCGCCACCAACTGACTTCCAAGATATGAATATTAGCCAAGTGGGTGGCTGCCATGAGGCATGGATATTGAAATTCCGAAGGGGTTAAGAGGTGACAGCATATGGGCTCATAGAGACACGTTTTACCTGTTGGGGAGGGGAGGGAGGGAGGGACGGATGGACAGACGGACAGACTTACGAGGGACGGAGGGAGGGAGGGGAGGTGAGGGGAGGGAGGGAGGGAACGAGGGAGGGAGGGACGGACGGACTTACAGAGGGAGGGAGGGAGGGAGGGAGGGAGGTGTTCCCGTGGAATCTCGGCCCTCTGACATCAAGCGGCCCCCAAGCCTATGTCGTGGAATCGAGGGCTTAATCCCACGAATATCGAGTCATTTTTCAGGGAGATCTCACGAACACCATCACCTTCATTCTCTGTCTCAATTATTTCAACTCGATAATTTTTCTACCCCCCCCCCCCCACCCCTCCTTTCTTTTTATCTTTAAATACTGCGCAGGCTGTTTACATTAAACTTTGTTTATGACAGTTGTCCTGTGAAAGAAACACATGGATTGTTTTTACCATAATAAGCGTACAGCACAGCATCGGTGAGGGATTTTCGTGTTTCACCAGAGGCAGCCCAATCCTGTTAAAAACGCACACAACCCTGCATTAGGTCAGAGCTCTGACAACGCCCGTTCAATATTTACACTCAGCACAATGTTACCATGGGTATAGTTATATCAGTATAACCATTTATTTAGAACCGACTTCTAACCTTTTTAACGCCATGTTAGAGAAATTTTGCTGCCCCCCCACCCCCCCCCCCCCCTCCTCTCTTGTACACAAATTGCGTCAGATACACCGATGATAATATTAACGGGCACACAACCTCACAACCCCCTCCCCACCCCAATCCACTCATCCGCTCTCATATACGGAGTTAATAGATCACTAAAAAAGAAGCGTCTGGATCATCCCCTCCCAATTCCATTTTCCACAATCCCCACGGATTGCGGATGTAAGCAGCGACACGGCCCCACAACCCCCATCACGTCACCCCCCCTCACCCATTACCAACTTTGTATGATCTCCTAAATTTACCAAATCATGCAAGTGCCGCTGATGGTCCTCACGAAGTGACCAGCAGCAAGTCCGCCCCCTCCCTCCGTCCGCCCCCACCCCCCGTTCGCCCCTTCTCCCCCCCCCCCCACCCGTCCCCACACACACTCATACCTTGTAGGTGCCGTTGCTGGTCTTCATGAAGGACACGAGGAAGATATCGACAGGCACGATGGCGGACGTGAGGAGTGCCACGGCCAGACCAAGCACGGAGGCGACGGTGGAGAAGAGCTCCTTATCGCGCCGGTGCTGGTAGACCCGGATGTAGGCGAAGGAGAACACCAGTATCAGCTAAAAATAGCACCAAAAAAAAAAAAAAAAAAGAATATAGGAATTTTTAATTTAAAAGAAAAAGAACGAAATTGAGACCTGGGCAATTTTTCAGCTGAATATAAAGCAAAAAGCCAGGGTGTGATCTGCTGGGGGAACCCCTCGTCCCTCCCATCCTTTGCGACGTATCTTCTTCAAAATTAGTATGTTTTGTTATGTTTTGACCAAAAATTGATTTTGACATCGATTCCCCAACCCCCCCCCCCCCCCCCCTCCTCCACCTCTCCTCCCTCACATGCATTCCCAGCTAAGAAATGGGGCTGGTTTTTGTCCAATCCGGCAAAAGGAATTCCAGAATTGTAGTCTATGAAACATAGGCATCAGAGATGCAAAGCCCTCAGCCAGCCGGAAGATTCGAAAGAAGGAAAATAGCAGGTTTCAGGCCGGTCACAGGCTCATTTCAATCCTTAACATCGAAAAGAAAAAAGGGTGGCAGCGTTTTAAGATGAAATAAAAAACATTTACCATGAGAAAGTCCACCTGAGCCACTGTCCTTGGTCGGATATGGCTGATAAGGAAAAGCGGATCTTTATTAGTCCATATGCTAGCTATATCATAATTCGGACTAGCACACAAAATTCGAGCTTCAGTGGGCGGAAACTTGACTCCTATATGTTCTTTTTATAACTTTTACAGACAGACATACACACACACACCCACCAGAAAAATCCGACATTTCACTGGCAAACAATGTTTTTACGAGCGGTAAAAACTCGTGGTATTTTTCCACGGTTCTTCTACACCATGTATATACGGGAGCTGGCATTTCGTCGATCGACATTTTGCCCAGCGACATTTTACTGAGCGACATTTCGCCGAAATTGGCATCTAACATATCTAGTCGAGATTTGTAATTTCGGGAGATGTCTTTTTAAAGATTCGTCAAATGATGAATTGCACCTTTTTTGCAGACGATATTAATCTGTTTTATTCCGGGTCTGATATTCCTAAAATGTGTCAAATCATCACAAAGGAATTATCAAAATTGGATCGCTGGTTTAAGTTAAACAAATTATCTTTAAATGTGAGTAAAACTAATTTTATGGTATTCGGTCGTCCGAAATGTAATGACTATAATTTAAGTGTTCAATTTGGTGATGCAAAAATTTCCCGCGTTCACTGTACTAAGTTTTTGGGTGTTATTATTTATGATAAACTTAATTGGAAAGAACATATCAATCGAGTACGTTCAAAATTAGCAAAATGTATAGCAATTATGTATAAAGTTAGTTCAGTCATTGATAACCAAGCATTGTTCATTATCTATCAATTTTTGTTCTTACCATATATGTCTTATTGTGTAGAAATATGGGGAAATACTTATGAAACAAATGTCAAGGAAATCGTATTGTTGCAGAAACGAGCAATTCGTGTTATGTATGGTGTTGGACGGTATGAACATACGAATAGTCTCTTCTTCGAGTCGCGTATCATGACAATGCGCGAAGTAGTTAAATTTAAATCTTTAGTAATAATGTTTAAAGCGATAAGTCATACCCTTCCTTGTAATATTCAGTGTCGCTTCGAAATCGTTAATGACAGAATTACTAGACAACATGGGAACTTTAAACACGTTTATTCGCGAACTGCATTAAAAAAAAGACATTGCTTAGGGATTAAGGGTGTAAACATGTGGAATTCCTTACCTCCAGAATTGAAAACTGTTCATACGGAAAGGTTATTCAAGAAAAAACTTAAACACTATCTTATTGATACTTATGTAAAGACGAAGTAGCTATCTTTTATCTAAATGTGGCAGCATTATGTCTAATATATGTCTATTCGATTAACTCTCTTCTTTTTATGAGCGAGTCGTCTTATATAAAACTTGTGATAAAATATCAGTTGTGTCGTATAATGTGCTACGATGGTTGTCATTAAACACTCCTCGATTAGTGTAGTTAGCACCATCCAATAAACTCTGAAGTGTATATAACGTAATTGTCACTGGAGAAAGGGGCAAGCATTGTCACAAGCGTTTGCTTTTAGCTTGTTCCCTTTTCTGAACTCCTTGAATAATAAATTACTAATGTTTGTTTTCCTTGTAATAATCCCTTGATTTTGATTCAGAAAATAAACTTTGATTGATGGATTGATTAATTGACGGGCCAAACAGAAACAAGAAAAAAGCGCTAAGCGATCATGTGTTGGTGATTACATTTAAATGTGGGGCAATTGCAATATTCGCCGAATTGTAATTGACAGATACAATAATACAAGAAGCTGAAATTGTCCAGAGTTTCATTGATCGGGTAATCAATCGCGCGACATGTCTGACAATATGCCTAAGAATTAACGCAGGTAAAGAATGTCAGAAAAGGCACTCAAATTGCTCAAAAGTTTGACACAGTCATCACTGAGACAGCAAATCTAGTGAAATAAACTGGATTAGAAAATCATGAACACAATAACGAAAATATTCCAAACTCGGAAATTTACAAATTTCAATATTCAAATTTCTTGACTTTTGCCTGACTTTCTGGAATAAGTTTTACCCGACCATTCACATTTTTCCAGGCTTTTCAAGTTTCGTCTTTGTTTTCCAAAGTATACTCGTACTGTGCTAAGCATATAAAATTGAAAATGCATAAAGCAGGTCACATATCTAGGTCAAATGTTTCATTCTTGTTTCCTTATCGACTTCGGGTTTCCTATGCTAAGACGGGGTAATATATGGTGCCCAGCGGATTAAAATGACTTTTTTACTTTCATTTTGCATGTAAAACCTTCAAAGACGAAACTGTTATAATTCATTGTAATGACTAGTTTTTATATCTTAATGAAGAAAATTTGAAAACATTTAAGATTTTAAGTTATAATGTTTAAGATTTGTCCGATTTCCATATCCTTTCCCTCTTCCTTGTAAACACGAAAATGGAAGGAATAAACTCTAAGTTAAGGGTGGTTTTACATATTATACAAGATAATATTGGTTGTAAAATCTGTGACGAAATCGTGAGTTTATTTACTTTTTTTAAACTGCTGTAACTCAAGATTTAAAGCTTGTCACCCAAGAACTTTTCCATCAAAGTGATGGCTTTAAACATACTCCAGAATGTTCAAATAAAAACAAATTCCAGATATCAATGGAGTAAACTGAATTTATATTTGGTCTTGCAAAGAGAGAAACAGCACTTGTAGGACAGCGAAATGGCGGCCAAAAAAGTAAACAAACTAGAGTTTCACAACAACCAATTGGAAAACACAAGCATAGTGTTAATAAAGGGATTCTGAAGGAAATATACGTTGCTTCTGTACAAGGACGACACCGTAATTGGGATACAATTATTGGTTTTTAATGATTTTAGGGAAATATCCCTCAACTTACACGTGAACAAATATGTACCACCGACAGAAGAGGTCTAACCAAACATTGCTAATACACAAGTAAGTATTTGTGAAACACAAGCAGGCCCCAACCGCCCCCCCCCCCCCCAAATTCATAGGGGTATAAAGCGATGACGGACAGACGGACGGACACCCCAAACCTATAGGCCCCAATCCGAAGGGTTGGGACCTAAAAACACACCAACTTATACGGCCATTAAAATACACAAAAGTATAAATTATGTTTCTAAGGTAAACAATAGACAAGTTTGAGACATAAAATGTCCGTCTGAACATGAACCAATCACAAACAGCGTTACAACCGATGTCCCAGAACCAAGATGGCGACGTCAACAAATAAACAGCTGATCAATCTGGCTGGTTTTATTAACTTTTCTCTTGAACAACAAATGATACTTTCAATTTTGTGTTGCAATATTATGAGATACACTTTCCCAAGTGCGTGGATCTAAGGAATCCTTAGATCCAATAGTAAAATGAGTAAAGCAGGTTTCAGCCTATCTGCGTCAAATGTCTCATTCTACCCTCCGTACCAGTCTACGGTTTGGGCCTTGTAATCAGTCAACCCTTTCTGTTCCGACTTCCTGCGAATATAATCGAACTTGTATCATCGCCCATAAATTGTGTTTAAATTTTGAAATTCGTTAAAACAGAGTAAGAATTGAAAGCTGATATTAACATAAATCCTACCACAATTGAAACAGTAAAAGGAATCCATCCTGCGGCCAATACAGAATCAGGGATCCCCATGTCGTCGTCGGTTTACGCTTTCAGAGCAAAGCTCTATACGTTTCTATACAGATTCTCTCCACCTAGTACGGTTTTGTGCTAATGTTTGTTTTTTGACGTGTTTTTTTTGGCCACATTCTTTTGGACCTCTCAGAAAATTGAGAATCCACTCTCCAAACAGACCAGAGAGGCTCCAGATACACCGTCCAAAAGAACACGTCTCAAAAAATCGAGAAATAAAAAACACAAATCTAGTTATTTTGTGCTTATTTCAGATAAATATGTAATTTATATGCCCAGAAATATATCCTGTGACAATCGTTTGTTGGGGCATTGGTTTGAATGTGATCTGTTTTACCTAATAACGTCCCTACCACTTCAGCAGTACCAACGGTGTTACAGATTCGACCTCAATCTATAGTAACTGAGGTTAAACCTTTGGGTCCTCTTGTATTTCACTATACCTAGTGCAACCACGTCTAAAATCTTCCTTGAACTAAATTTCTACTCTTAAATGTTCACAATTCACATGCATTTTGACAAATAAGTTGTGCAAATGCCTTTGTTTACATTTCCGCCATCTTGTATCTGACCTTCTCGAGAGAAGTTTTCCGAGACAAAAACTGTCTCTAGATAACGAGAACTTATCCAAGAGAACACCTCTCGATTTTTCGAGAGCCTCTTGATTTTTCGAGACGGTCCAAGAGAATGTGGCCTTTCTGTCAATGGCCGCGTTTTATTGGACGTATCTGAAAATTTAGGGAAATGTACGTTAAAGCAAATTTTTCGTCGTCGCCGTCGTCGTCGTCGGTTTACGCTTTCAGAGCAAAGCTCTATACGTTTCTATACAGAGTCTCTCCACCTAGTACGGTTTTGTGCTAATATTTTGGCTTGTGAGATTGAGTAGATTCCTTTATTTTGTAGATCGCGTTTTATTGTTGATAGGTATGTTGTTTTTTGTCTTCCTGGAGGTCTTTTTACTGTTTCAATTGCTTCTTTAAGAGCTCTACTTGCTGGTGTCGTTTCAGGTAATCTGCAGACGTGTCCAAAAAATTCCAACGACGTTTTCTGATCAGAATAGACCACGGT